>JAIPMN010057424.1:0-25000 GCA_020650975.1 Apostichopus californicus
ATATATATATATGTATGTCATTGATTAGTTTACAGACTCAGATAACAGAAAGAGGTCAATCTAACCATGGTAGCAATTGAACAGAGCAAATACCTTAAAAATTGTGTTTCGTTAACATTACAATCATGTCATTAATGAAATAGTACCTTTTGTTATATTTTGAAATTTAAAGTGCCATGTTTTTTAGAGTGCCATTCTGGTATGTAGCCTAAACTGCTTTATTTATTTTAAATATGAATTATAGAAAATTCAATGAATTGTCCGCTTTGTTCTCATTCTGGAATTGGTGGTATGGAAATCCTTGGTGAATTAACAGTTGTCGGGACGTTTTTAGGTAGTGTTTTTAGCCAATAATCCCACTAATCCTTGAATTTGTGCACCCCAAGACAAACAAAAGAGTTCACTTACTTATACATTTAGTAAGTTAAATATAGAAATTACAATGAGTAGGAATACAAAAGAAACTCGGTTGAGCATAATACATAAATACAACAGTATAACAAAAGTGACAGAAACAAACAAAGGAGACAATACCAATAGGAAACAGAAAGAGAGAAAAGTAAGCAGCCTGTAATTATACAAAGAGTTATCATTAAGCAGTATTTACCAAAGAGTTTTATCCTGCAGTACGTCTATAGCGTGTGTTGTGCTGAGAGAAGATAAGCCTATTTTGAGGGTACATAGACAGTGTTGCGCGGGAACGAATACATAATAATAAAAGTGCGTAGTACGATGAAAATTTAAAGAAATATATGATCGAGAGAATTGAAATTTATGTAAATTAGACGAATGACTCTTTTTTGTTAGACGAATGAAGGTCGACTCTTACTGTGTTATAAAGAGCCTAACAATTTACTAGGCGGTATATCGGTATATCGATATATTAGTTATACCTGGTATTTCATCCATACGGTATTGAAATCTGTCATAAACGAATATACCGAAAATACCAGGTATATCTGGGGGAAAATTGAATACCCGGTAAAATAGTACATGATAAAAACACCGACCCAGATAATACTTTTTAAGAAAAGTCACCCAGGAAAGAACCTGGGCACGAAAACCAAACTACCGAACGACTGATCCGCTCTCAACCCCAGTCCCCTTGCATCGAGACTGTGACTGTGTGATCATCATCAGGTGTGTATCACCATTCGCCTCGAAAGAGAACAGATACTTCTCATGATCTTAGCCAAAAGGCCGAAAAGTGACCCAAATAATGCAGGCGAACTCGAGGAAATTCCCGCTGCTACTGTTTATCGTGTCTAACTTACCACTCCCGTAGTCCCCAACTGTAAACATTGTAGCTGCTTGTACTGTACCGGACAAAGGTCAAAGAAAGGGCAGTTCAATGAAAGGTCAACGAAAAGGCAAACTGATATGTTTCATGCATTTACACCTTTAAAATGGTTTAAGCCTAATCGGCCTATTACGAGCACGGATGGGTTACATTTACACACGACAATTTGGAACAGTCTACGGTAGGATGGGGGGAGAGGAAGAACAGAATACACCACAGCACCTGTTGGAGGTTTTGAAACACGTGCTTCAGTACGTGAGGGAAAGGTATTGGATGGCATGTGTGTGTACATTAAAGGCCAACTATGGAGACTTTTCGATGAACATAAAATCCCACCATTTTGCATGTATGTAATCCTTAACTCACTCCAATTACATTGCTGTAAGTTAACTTAACCAATTTCGGACGTTAAATACGTGAACAATGGGAAGAAAAGTCAGCTTTTTAGGAAACCTATTTCAGACATTCCTGAAACATTCCTAAGACATCAGGTGACCATGTGACGTCATCTTTGGTATACCGCACTTACAATAATACTTTTAGTGTGTAAAGTTGTATACTTGAGCTGCTAAAAACGTCAACGATATTTTTTTCCCCGAAATGCCACAATTCTGTGTTGTTGGAGGTTGCAGTTATACCTCAGCCAACAAAAGCATCAGCTTTTTTAGCTTTCCGAGAAGAAGAACCGACGTAAAACGCCGTAGACTTTGGATCAATTTTGTAAGATCCACGCAAAAAGATGTTCAGCACCCGGAGTATCTCATGCCCATGAGTCCACATGCATGACCCTGCCTCTGTGTATGCTGCAAATGTCTCATTCTGCGAAACTTATATACTTTCGACAGCTGTGTCGGACATTAGCTAACGTGAAATTGACCCTTTCAAGTCTCCTCGTAAACACGCCCTGGACGTTCTTACATGTAACATTATATCACGCAATTGACAGTATACTATTTACTGTTTGAGATAACCGTATGTAGACTGTGTATAGACCGTGCCTAGGGTAGCATTGTTAGTACATGCAGTGAGTTACAACTCTCGCCGGGGTTAGCTCACAGCATGTGTAAATAGTCATGTTAGGATTTCATCGCATTTATCAATTTCGTTGGTTGTATTCCATTATCGTGAGTTCGTGATACATGTGTTATATTGTCCGTTATGTTTGTTCCGGCATCTGCATGGTCCAAGGAGTGGAATAAAACGGTACTATATAGCCATCGGAGGTCTTATTTCGTTAGTGACTGTCTTGTGATTGTGGGATGTTACTTTGCAAGGCCTGTTTCAACTACACCTAACTCTATGGAGTAACACAGAGTCACGGTAGTATTTCGCCCAGGATTGAACGAGAAACGTGGATTTGGATATTCACGGCTAAATTTGGTTTATTGACAGGATACTTTTTCTGTGTTTGTACTTTTGGATATTAAAACGAGTAGATACTATGTTCAGCTGAAGCTTAGTCATGTATAGGCCTGTGCTACCCTGCTCGATTCGTGCCAGCGTCTCCTCGTAGTTGTTCGATTGTGTTTAGTGTTTTTTGGTAATTCGTTGATAGTAACGTAAACCATTTTCCCGTGACGTATCACGCATGAGGCATCTTTTAGGTATATTGTTTTGTTCAGTTTGCGGTATCTTGCGATCAAATTGTAATACGGAATCGGCAAGATGCTTGCATGTTCTACAGTATATTGTACCGTGCGTACCTATTGACGCTCCGCTTTGTAAACGATGCCTCCATTTGAGTGGAAATTTTGCAACTAAAATAACCCATTTTACTGATTAAAATTGTCTTTACTAGTTGTTTACCTTCATGCGTTCTTGTTTTAAGCTAACAGTTTTTCAAACGCTTGAAATATTGAAAGTCAAATACAGTACAATTGTTCGCTATCTGTGTATAAGCAGTACATATTTCAGCGTTGATTTTCGCGGTATACCAAAGATGACGTCACACGGTTACCAGAGGCTCTTTTGGGTCAATCTCTGTTTTCAGACATTCCAGAGGTACATGTCACGTGACTACCCAAAATGTCCATTTTCGTGGTCGTTTTTTGATAGGTTATAGTAGGTTTCCGAAATTTTTTTTTGTACATGTTGATTATGGGTATGTAAACTCCCAAATTAATGGAAAATCATCCCAAAAAATGTTGTCTCCTTAGTTGGTCTTTAATAATAATACATGTATGCATTTTTGTCTAGCAAGGAATCTGCAGTTTCTTCGATGCAATGCAATGCGGTCTAACTAAGAGAATCATGCAGGGCGCTGGTAAAACGTGCTTGAAGTAGGTCTTAGACACGCGAATAAAATGCAGAAATGTTGCATGCCCAGCTTTCTGTACCTACTGTCAGCGAGCGGCAAAGTTTCATGTAAGTCCTCAAACTAAACTAATTGATAGCATAACCGGGTCACACAATGCCACAGAGCTTTTACGGTTCTAAGATGTCACTCTCTTTACATTTGAGAATACAATTTCAAAGAAAGGATTCCCCAAAGTTATTTTCCACAGATCGCTACTTCAACTTCAGAATATGGGAGTGTTAGGTACATGAGTGTTGGTGCACGCCCTTAACTTTGTGATTCACTTAGATAGATAGTATATTTACTGAGCCCCTCGTGCCTAAGCATATAACTTAATCAAAACATTTCATTTACCATTGAATAATGTAAACCTTTCTCTTTCAATTGGCATACGTCTCATTCTAATCTCTTGAGAAAAGGCATCGTCAAAGTCCAGTTCAAAAGGAGGGGTTCTATGATTATCCTATTGAAAACACAATTCTTTCTGTTGATTTTCGCCCATAGCCACCAAGAACATTGACATTGAATTGGAAATTGGCTAAGAAATATTTAAACCCTCTCTTTGTATTTCTTTGTTATGTGATTACGTTATACCTCATCGCGTGCTCTTAACAATGACGCTTGCCATTTGCAAGCGTAACCTGCATTTTCCCATACTCTGCTTCGTTTTGTCAAACTATAACTTCATTTCCAACGCTGGTTAAATCATTTTTATTCAATTTAGGTCTCTTTCAAAAAGAGGAAACAAGTTAAAATCAAACACCTGTTGTCATCGTTTTTAATTTATTGAACGGTCAACACCACTTTTGTCCAGGGAATTTAAAATTGGAGGCCGCTGACTCGTACACTAGGTCTTGTGAAACATATAACTTGGCGTTTGCAAAAGTGAATTTTTGTTTGAAACCTCAAAATTGTTCCCAAGTGCACGAATCGTTTAGGACAAATTTGGAAAGGCTATTAACATTTGAAAACGTACATTTTGAACGGAAACTACCATAATTCTTTGCTATATTATAATGTAATTGTCCAACATATTTGTTACGTGAGTTGCAACAAGAGCTTGTTTGTTTACGCCATATACATTGATAAGGAATGTCTATGGTTTACGCACGATTTCCTCAAACGGGCCAATTCACAGACCGATTCCGCGAAAAGTCCTGCTATGCGCGATTTAGAGGTTAACATTCCCATACGACGGGCAAATTAAAGTCATTCCCCAGTCACGATGCATAATAATACCCACACTTTGTTATTGCTAAGTGCTTTACAACTTCAGCCTAGTTCTACAGTACTCACAAGTACAGTTTCCAGCCAAACGGTTTCTCTTGAGTGCCTTTTGACGAACTGGTTTGTCATATGTCCTAAAAGGTTATTTTTGGAAGCAACCGATTCTGCGCAAAACATATATTAATACCTGTTTTTGTTATTAGCAATGTCTTATACAATATGAATACCAAGTCTACGTTCAACACTCGTAGTACAGTATCACTTTTCCTGGTGTGCCGTTCTTATATCGATTTTGCGAAATACTTATATTCATACATGTTCTTTTACCGATTATGCGCATTTAGTATATTCATATATGTTCTTATATTGGTTCTGTGCATTAGGCACATTCACACCTGTCCTTAGATCGATTCTGCGCTTTTCACATATTCATACTTGTTCATATACTGATTCTGCGCATTACCTATATTCTTACTTGTTATTATACCGATTCTGCGAATTACGTATTTATATACCTGTTCATATACCGATTCTGTGCATTTAGTATTTTCATACCTGTTCTTATACCGATTCTGCGCATTACGTGTATTCATACCTGTCAATGTATCGATTCTGCGCAGTATGCATATTCACACCTGTTCTTAGATCGATTCTGCGTATTTCGTATATTCATACCTGTTCATATACTGATTCTGCGCATTACTTATATTCTTACTTGTTATTATACCGATTCTCGGTATGACGTGTATTCATATATGTTATTATACCGATTATGCGCATTACATATATTCATACCTGTTCTTATACCGATTCTACGCATTTCTATCCAAATACTTACCTGGTAATCCCCTTATCGCGATTATATGCGACTGTACTGATTGTGATTGGACTGGGCCTCGTAGTGGAGTGTACTGAATTCTACGTTCGCGTTGTAATGAAAAAAAAACACGTAAACAACACTACTTGTCTTACTTCATTTTATTTTTATTCAAATATTTAAATAAGTTGCAGCAAAAGAAAAAGAAAACATAGATGGGAAAGCCGTCGTCATAAAACCGCAAAACATTTTGTAGTAATAATCACACATTTGTCGGCTAGACTTGTGTCCATACGGTTCATGTTAGTGCTTGGTAGTATAGTAAATGATGGAAGTAGTGGTTCCGC
Organism: Apostichopus californicus; assembly: GCA_020650975.1. NCBI lineage: Eukaryota > Metazoa > Echinodermata > Holothuroidea > Aspidochirotida > Stichopodidae > Apostichopus > Apostichopus californicus. Next base: position 5,988 of record JAIPMN010057424.1, read on the forward strand.
GAAAATTCCGGTATACCTGGTATTAAAAAACCAGGTATTCGTCAGCTGGTAAATCGGTATCTGTTTTTGCTTATACCGACGCACCCTATTCATCGGTGTTATGGATTCAGGGAAATTGTTAGTACTTTACTAGAGTTTGGTTTATGGTTACATATCACGTGATACCATAGACCTGAGGTACATACAAAGGTTCTTCAAAATTCAAAAAAATAATAATTCAAATATTAATGAGTATCCTCGATATTACTTACGTCATGACTTGATGCTATCTGTAGCAGCTGTACGGTAGACCTCTGTAGTAACTTGCTGTCATCTCTCTTGATGATAACCTTCTCAGAACAGAGCTCTGTAACAGTCTTCCTGATCTCCTCAATGTCTCCACTTTGTTCCAAGATGCAGAGGATTGCAAACTTATTACAATCCTTTTTCTTCTTCAAATATTCGATGATGTTACGAGCAGCTGTACGGCTTAGTCCACATGCGAATCGAAAGACATACTGGAGGTCTAATGGATCCATCTTACCCAGAGTTTGTTCTAATTCGGCTGAATTCTTCACACTAGCAGCGATATCCGCGACCCTAAATGATGCAAACCACTCACAGAATAGTTTATGGTAGAAGCTTACTTCAATCTTGGTATTAATGTTATCACCAGGAGTAACTCCATCGGGAATATCAACGACCTTTTCCTCTACTAAAATACCAACACGGATATAGTGATCATAAAATGCTTGACCAACTCGTGTACAGAACGCTTCTTTCCCCCACACAATATGTTGTTTCTCTCTATTGAGACCTTCAAATGCTAGTTTATCAAGTTCACCATGTTTAGACTCAAACTCCACTTCATAGGTCATAACGTTACGTTCCGCTGCCTTGTTTCTGGTGTGACTGTGAAAACATTTCATCATGTAGATAAAAAACTCCGTAACAGACTTAAATTTCTGAAAGTCTCTTCTTTCATCAGTCATGTGAGCGAACGTAACGAAGAATAGAGGAACTTGGCAGAGATCGTCCAGAATTGGGTTTCCTTTCAAACCTTGTTTAATTTTATCAAAAGCCTTTTCATTTTTGTCTCCCGTGATGGCTTTGCGAATGTACTGATCACGCGCAGTTTCATCAAAACCTTTTAACTTGACTCGTTTGGTTTTTGATTTGTCAAAGTCTTTTGGTAGATACCTGGTCGTCAATGTTACTTCAAATTTTCGAAACTTTTCTAATCTGACGATCTGATCTACGTCACTTCCTGTGGTTTGATCTCTCTCCGGATACTCGTCATAGCCATCCAGGAGAACTTTAACTCTATGGCAGCCTTTCAGAATAGCTCTAACGTCAGATTGTTTTACACGGGGCTCGTTTGGTAATAGAAACATTTTGATCGCCCTGTAAATGGACTTCACGTTACCCAGCTGTCTCAGTCGTAGAAGAATTAACACATCTGCATCAAAGAAAGGGGATTCCTTTACACCGTTACACCAGTCATAGGCTAACTGAAGGGTAAGGGTTGATTTACCGTACCCTGGTTCACCCTCTATAATTCGAAGTACTGATTTGATACGCGGATCAGTGAAAATATGATTATATGACGCCAGACGTTCCCATGATCCTTCGATGGAGAAGGGGGTTCGTCTCTCGATGAAACCCTCAATGCTGCCTTCAACGAATACTTTATCTACACAGAAGAGTCTATCTTTGATATAAGGGATCGGTTGAACTGCGTCATATCGTTCCTTGTACGTAGACTTCAGCTCTGTGAGAAAGATTTCTTTTTTTTCTGAATATAATGGAATTGAAAAGTCAACAAAGTAATCATTAGTAAAGTACGGTAGTAACTACGATTAATGCAACAAGATTTCATATGATAGTGTGATTTGCTTAGCAGTTGAAAAACCATAACCCCCCTCCCTTTCTCCCTCTGTGTAAGTATGCAATCATTATATGGAATTATTAAATTATATATAATCATTACGGAAATCTAAAAATTGGCAAAACTTGAAAGACTTCAATACAAAATTAAGGAGTAAAGGCCGCTGTTACATACAGGTGTATGCTATTGATTTAGAATACGATATCAGTAACGTCATTCGTTTTCAATTTGTCTTTTAAAGTATGACTGCATCAGAGCGAGAATGCACGAACCTTCCAAAGTCAGTGCTTGTTGGGTTGATGGCTCAGTTCTTACAGGAGTGGACTGGTTTGATCTGGTAGGCTGACGGGAAATATTTCTTGCCTGTCGTCTGTTCCGATCCATACTTCCGTTGTTCTAGTCACCTCGGAGTTATTAAAAGATTCTCGCTCGCATGGTGTGCTTGTTAGCATGTAAATATAACAGCGGCGTTTACACGCCCCATAGCCATCGCACACCTTGTGCACTGTGAACTGCCTGTTAACGATGACAAATAAGCATGACAACCATATTATAAGGAACACAGAAACACACGTTAACTAAATCCGGAATCCTAGAATAGGGTCTACTCTTTGTGCATATATAAAGTACCGTATACATCAACCTATCGATATTTGCATTATATCGCTATCATTCGAAGAGGGGGTCTCGACCTTTTGTAGAGTCGCTAAAGCATAAGAGAAGGTCCCAAACAAATTGGAAGTAGGCAGTGGAAATATAAGGAACATAAAGTTCCTTTACCACTTTGCAAAGTTGTTCCTGCTGTACACCCATTCCCATGGCCACAGCATCCATCACTGTCGCCACTTGACGAAGAAGAAAATGGGGTCAACAAGCAATATCGCTTTAAACCAGACCACTATATTACACGTAGTTGTGGAATATACACACGTTGCCCTCTTATATTACAACTAATCAATTTTTCGTGAAGGGTGTTTGCGATGAGATTGCACTATCTTTGAATCGTGTAGTATAAAACGTTTCATTGCTGACATAATACGAACTATATCGATGAGCAAAATGCTGCCTCTAAATGGTATTCCCACATAACTAATCGTTTTTTAAGATACTGTGATATTAAACTAAATCAGTATGAGACCGAAATATTCAATACAAGATACACGTGCTGACATACTGGCTTGATATTGACGCGATTTAACTGCAAGCATATACATGGGTTGCTGCAATACAAGCGCGGCTCGTTGAATATCATTAAGTACACGGTTTATACCATCTCAGAGTAAACGGTCATATGTGGTGTATGACTTTATTACCAATGTAAAGCAGAGACAGGGGCTTTATCAGCAAAATAAACAACAGAGTCCAAAAAAAAAAAAAACGAAAATAGCCATTGATGTAAATAAAACATGTTACTCAAGATGGTAAAACAAACACTCATTTTATTAGATCAGTAGAATATATTAGACAGCACAAAGTTCAACAAAAAAGAAACTACCAAGTAATGTCAACACTTTGATATGGTTACAGATCTACTGATATAACGATGTGTCAAGTGCGCATGTCTCCTCCTTTTAATATCTCGTGATCTTCCTCGCTTGAACATCCTGGCAACATTTTCTTTGCTTTTATATCATATTCTTGGGCATGTTACGTCGAAAGTTGAAGACTATGTTGAGTTCAATATGTGATTATCTTCTGAGAAATTTGTATGCATATAGTGTAGAGTTTTTAAACTGATGTTATCCTATAGGCAAATCTCTAAATCTCCCTGTCCACCTCCCGAAAGCACAGTAAGAATACACACGTTGATGTCCTCTGGTTGGTCATATCCTTTGATGGGTGTATATGATTTGAATTAACTAAGTCACATACATGGTATAGACAGATGCTGCTGAGTTAAACCCAAGTAGGAATTTGTTCCGTGATTCTCTTATAAAAACACAAACATTATATACTTGATATTAAACAGATTATTATTATAATGTACTTCATATAAAAAAAAAAATGACTCAAGAGCCTAGGAACGAAAACCAAGCGACTTCAGTTATCAACTCTCAGCCACAGTCCCTTTACATCCAGACTGTGACCAAAGGTGTATCGCAATTCTTTTTGAAAGGGAATATATCTTAGCCAAAACGGCGACTCCTCTATTCAACCAGAGCAAGGACGCTATGTACTACACACGTATCGGAACAATACTAACTTCACATCCAAGAATAATTTAACCATGAATATCAAATATGGGATGTGATACTCTTAAGTCGAATCATAAAAATTACAGATAAAGAACATTAAATGAACAAGTGTCTAATAACCAATTTTCCGGCAACAAGCTTAACATGTGTAACATTTTACTTATATACGAAACCTCTCACCGTATACATGTTTAAAATTCAACAACATGGAAGTATCGTGCCAGGACCATAGCGGCATGTTGGATATTCATAACGACATGGTTTATACAACGTCAGGGTACAAGTTCATATCATTCCAAGTCAAAGGTAACAGATAAAACAGATACCATTTTATCAGCACTGTATTACACAAACAGGAGCTGTTTCAACTAAATAAACATCACAGTCCAACAAAAATGCAATTACCCAAATGTGTGAATAATTATATATCACGCTATATCGCACACCATATTTGCCGACAGATCTACTAGCATCTAATTAAATGATGTTTCAAGTGCGCACGTGTCGTAAAATCCCCACTTCACTCATCTTACATCGACATTGTGACGGTGTGATTATGACGATGTTATGTCAAAATGTGTTCACGAGTCCCACAGATAATAGATTTTAGCCATTAGTGTCGAGTATATAATGTTGAGACGTGATAACCATGTTGATCAATGGAATGTTAATATAATGACTGGTCTTCCTCTTGACTGTGGATAAGCCAGTTCAGATTTTATAATACGCATGTGCTTCATTTCGTGTGCGTCAATAGTTTATAATATGATATTGGCCGAGCTTATCATATCGACTATGACTAACGTTTTTATCCATGTCATGTTGTTATAATCAATGATCTACTTTGTGTATGTGAATATGCCAGTTTAAAGTTGATAATGCACATATACATGCATGATTCCTGCCTGATCAGCTCGTGGGGAATATTTCGTCAGGGATGACACACACCTCAGTAACAAACAGTGCAATAAGGTAGCGATGATGCCATGCAAAGTCAGTTGGTCGTGCTTTGTACACCTTAATTGATAGGTTTATGGTTAAATGTGCCTCATAACTAAAAGCAACCCTTACAACATATGATTAAATTGGTCAGAATGATACCAAAAAATTGGATCAGTTAGAACTGCCCTTGTTAAATCCTTGTCTATTACTAACTAGTTAACGAAATTTACAGCAATCATACTACATGTTCATCTACTGTCGTTTCGCCAATGAAATGAAAAGTCAGTCATATAAATGAATAGAACATGTTTAAATATCAAGATCCAGTCACTGATAGTCGTAAGTCATTTATTCTTGATTTATCATGTATATTGTATTCTTTATCCAGGGATAAAATTACTGTTCCATCAATGAGTCAGACAAATATTTATGATCTGTTTCGAATAATGCCAGATAATTTGTCGTCATTTATTTTTGTATTTAATAACGTTGAAATGTTAATTTGGGCAGCGGAGTAGACCACGCAAACAGTGTCACCAAGTTTGAATGAAAGCGCCGACAAATGACGAAGAACATCAAATGTGACAAGATGATGCACTTGAGTCGTTGAAAGGAACGAAAACTCAAAACAAGCGGACTGAATGATGAATTCGAATGTATTCAAATGTAGGTACAGTCAGAATCGTGTAACACAGCTACCAAGCTGAGTAGCATAAACACCCTTAAACCTTTGACCTGTATTGTGTATTAGGCTGTCTTAACAAACTCGGAGCTGCCTTATTGTGACAGTTTTCCCTTTGAATTTTTATTGCACCGCGCATGCGTGTATTGTTAATAGCCTTAAAATGTTTGTTTAAATATTACTTATGTTGTTATCATACGGAGACTTTTCAGCTTTGTATCAGTCAATTACACACAACAATATAAATTTCTAGGTGTATACACATTTTAATTACATAATTGAAAATATTGCCAACGAAATTAATACAGATGAAGAACGAGAAGTACATGTACAAGAGGAATTGTTGTTTAACAGCTGTGGATGACTCTTCCACACTGTATAAGACTACTGTAAAGAACATAGTTTAGCACACTGTAATATACTATGCTGTAAGGAATGCTACTATGAACACTATATTAATGACGTTAAAACTGTCATGAATCATGAATAAGGACACTGCCCAAGAAACATGAGGACAACATATAATGTATAGACATTCACGCAGTAGATGCTTCAATGTTTTCACATGAGTCTGATATCAACAAACTTACCGATATCGTGGAATTAATTCGTCTGTAATAGATCTTAATTACGTCCCAGAGGAGCGAGATAATAAAACGTTCCTCGACAAATAAGACTGCACTATATAGCTGCATCCAACTGAATAAGTTGAATACTCTGCAACTACTGATGGGCACGGGCTGGTACAATAAAGATAGTTAATCTAGTGTATATACATGCAATCTATTCATATCTACTTAATCTCTTTACGATAGCTGGTGGAGTTGCTGGCGCAATGTCCAATTATTTCCAAGTATCTTCTTGCGTTGACATTATTAATAAGCTACTAATTGGCATACAATATGCTTTGAAATTCGATTAGTAAAGAATGATGTATTGCACGCTATCTTGATAGCCTAGTAATGTGTTAAAGGTCAATCATATAACAATGCTCAGTATATAATGTTAGCATAGTAACTGAGTGTAACTGAGTTCCCAGATTCTGAAAGTCATTTACAAAACGTTTTCTAATATTAAATAAATAAAGATCAACACACCAGAACAATCACGACTTCACGATCGGTTTCTTCCTTTTGGGACTCATTAGAAGAAGATGGGAATCGAACCCTGGACCTCACAACGATGAAATCCTATCTAAAAGTCTAGCGATCCATTATAAACGTGTTGCTCAAAAATCTGGAAAGTCTAGTGACTGGGACTTTTTTCATCATCTTAAAACTAGAACTAATAATCTAATTAAAAAAGCCAAAAAGTCATACTATACTGATACTTTTGAACAAAATAAGGGTAACAGCAAGCAGATGAGAAAGATTATTAAATATATTCTTCAACAAAAGATAACGCTACTGTTAATAGGCTTTTTCTCAATGGTAAAGAAGTTGAGACTCCTAGTGGGATGGCTAATACTTTCAATGTTTTTTTTTTACAGACATTGGTAATACACTTGCCTGGAAGTTTGTAAATGATGGTGGCGGGGAGTTGTTTGGGAAGTTAAAGTATGTTGACGAGTCTTTAAAGTTTATTGAAATTAGTGAGGATTTTGTCAACAAACAACTCGCAAATCTTCAAATTGGTAAATCAAATATTGGTTATCAAATTCCAAACCAATTGCCTTTATTCTTAATCTTACTATTCGTAGAGCATCCATTCCTGCATAATGGAAACAGGCAGTTGTTTCCCCTACTTGTAAGGATGGGATGAGAACAGATTACGGTAACTATATATATAGGACTATCTCACTTTTGCCTGTTATTACTCAAATTCTCGAGAAAGCTATTCATGCCCAAGTTTATAGTCATCTTCAAAACAATGGGCTTCTATGTCCGGCACAATCTGGATCCAGGAAACAACATTCTACCTTTGCTGCTATTATTGGCGTTACTGACTACATTCTTCATAATATGGACAAGGGTCAGATCACTGGTGCTGTGTTTTTGGACCTAAATAAGGCCTTTGATACAGTCAACCGTGAGATGCTTCTCCATAAATTATCTTATTATAGGATACGGGATAATGAGCTGGCCTGGTTCTCTAATTATTTGTCAAATAGAGAACAAACTACTATTATTGATGGGATTAAATCTGATGCAAGACCTGTTACAATTGGTGTACCCCAGCGATCCATATTAGGTAAACTTTTATTTATCATTTTATTAATGACCTTCCTACTGTAGTTTCGAATTGTAGGGTTTTTCTTTATACCGATGATACTGCCATCATGTTTAGTTCAAAACACGAATTAGATATTGAAAGGGTCTTGGACCTGGAAGCTGTTTCTGATTGGATGAACACTTATAAGCTGACACTAAATACTTCTAAAACCAAAGTTATGACATTTAGCTCTTCTCAAATTATGAAAAAAATGTTAATCCCCTCAATGTAAAGCTTGATAATGATATACTTGAAAATCTGTATGTATTTCAAAATATCTTGGAATGTGGTTTGACCGGTTTCTTAAATTGGAAAAACATATTAAAAATATTTCTCCAAAAATATCACAGAAACTAAAGACTTAGTTGGTGTGTTGACCAGCATACACGTAATACTCTGCACAATGCTGTAATTGTACACCATATTGATTATTGTTCTGCCGTTTGGACTACGGTGACGAACAAATTGGATGACCGGGTTCAAATTCTTCAAAATCGTGCAGCTAGATTAGCAAATGTCCGTCAACGTCCATTATATTCCAGGATTAGTCTAATGTATAGATGTGTCCACGGCCTGGCTCCAGATTACCTTACTGATAATACTATTCTACTGAGAGATAGCCATTCGTACAGAACTAGATCTAGCTGCTCTAATAATATTTTACTTGCTCCTGTTAGATCTGAGAATGGTAAAAGGTCCTTTAAATTTTTGGAAGCAGGTCGTGGTACAGTCTTCCTCCAAACTTGAAATGCTTGCCAAATGTTAATTTCTTTAAACGCAATATGAAAACTTATAGATTTGGTTTAGATGTCTGACATTGTTTTGTCTAATTTTTTGCCGTCCCTTTTGTGTTTTTTGATGTTTACCGTTTTTCTACTGCATAATATTGTATATTTATTTTGTATTGAGGGTTCCTCTGGAAAGCAGTGTTTCTGCACTGAGCAGGACTACACTCATTAAAGATGACAACAATAAAAAAAACATATCAACGACAGAAGTCCGCACCACTCTACTACGATGATTCTACTGGTGCTTAGTGTAACTGTCAATGAGAGCGTATTACGTCTTTGTTTTACGATTTCTTTAGTTGTTAAGTTGTGTTGTATTTGGGCGTAAAGTCACTGTCACCGGGTCTACTTCCCGTAACTTTTCAGTACTATCTTTCAAAACAATAACTACAGGTTTACACATATAACACTTTCAAATCTTGCGACAATTTAGGGACAATGATAAATTTATGAAATTAAGAGAGAAAGCATTGTAACTGAAAGTGTAACATTCAGTAGAGTACTAATCTACTAATCTATATTATATGAAGCTTAGTAATATGTCGATAGAAATAATAGTCATAATAAAAAGTTCATAGTTTCATATACCTACGTCTGAGTGTCTCATACCAGGGACTTTAGAGTACACATTTACATTACAATGAATGGTAAACGTCATCGGGAGAACATTTTCAAAATTACCATGTGCATTGGCCTGCTGAATGAGACCTTACATTTACAAAGTTGTTTTTGGAAGATTTAAATATGAAATCGTCATTAACAGAAATGAGTGAAATCAAATAAAATTACTAAAACTTTTCTTCATGTCCATGTTCAATTCTCTACAAAGAAAAGTTGTAAGAAGGTCACCAGGTGGACGAGATGAACACCTAGTACTTAACACAATAAAACAATACCGTATTTACACCGATACATTTTGGTAACGTTGAGTGTGTCATAACCAAATCATGGGGTAACTAGCTAAGTGAATTTACATATGATTAACTATTGTTTGTTTACTGAGGAAAATTCACAGTGTGAAATTGCTTTTGGGAGCGGTATAATAAATGTTACATGAATCCCATAAAGTATAGGTTATTTATAGTTATATAGGGTTGAGCATGTTGGGATTGTTTTCCAACAAAGCATTGTCCAAGACTTTTGGTTTAACGTATCGCTTATTGACGTGATATATGGTTGTGGTCATAAAAACTCTTGATTATTGTGTGCATGCGGTTGAAAAGGGCGGGATTGGGGAGTAACACCATGAGGAATGGACTAAAGGGTGTAGTGTAAACTGTCCCGACTGAACAAATCCTCCCCACCCCTCTCTCGTTGGAGGTGGGAGTCATCCTCTGCCACTCATTTTCTTTTTGCGCACGTTACTACTTAGAATAACATGTGTTACATACTTGTGATCAAGAAAGTCATTGATGGCGGAATTAGTTGTTGGATTGACCTTTACAGTTCTGTTTAGTTTCGAAGTCTATATCTACAAATCAAGGTTCATATTTACAGTTTGATATTAATTGCAGCAATATATAACTATGTAAACAAACTAAGGCGAGTTAGACTCATACTATAAGCAGTACAGTGAAACGAAGCGATTAACATGCCCACGTATGTGTGTCCATATAGGTAGCCTACATTGTAAGGTTATGTGTGTTAAAAAAAACACTACAACTTCAAAAACATTCACTCCAGTTGATCAATCTCAAGACTAGATTGTTATGTGATATTGTTAGAAATATTACTGCATCTTGCTGTTCGTATATTTGGTGCAGTTTTAATCAAGTTTAATTCTTCCTAACAAAACCATCATAACGCAAGCATTTGTAACAACGTTCCAATTTATCTTATCATTATTTTTATTTTATTTTGACGGAGGGGGTAGGTTGGGTGGAGTTACATGGCGAAGATATCTGAGAAGTGTTCTTCATCTGCATAGATTCACGTCTACACATGTTTATCTGTAGCCCTATCTACTTCAAGAGAGTAGAGGAAAGATAGGCAGCTTAACTTACCATGTCCCATAATCACAAACTAAGATAATTAGCATGGGTGTGATTTGATTTCTAAAAGCAAACGGAAGTAGGGGGCAAACCGGGGGCAGGTGGTCTTAGGGGCTGTTTCCCTCACTGCGAACTTTTGTTGTTCTATAAAGACGCTAGAAGGAATATGGTGCAATATTTTTAGGTTATTTCCAAGTACTACTTCTGTATTTGAAAACATACTTATTCTATCTGCAAAACAAAAGTGTTGTCAGGTTTATTAAGCGACATAAAAAGTAACAAATGGTCAATCGTATCGTCAATGAAGGGCTGGACGGCGCCCATTGATACTCTCATAGATGGTAAACTGTCTGAGAGGGTTTCTCTCACAGTTCAAAAACAGCCAAACTGGATAACCTTAAATGGCATAAGCCTATATGGTAATGTCACATTGGTACTAGTAGTATCATGCTAGTACCATAGTGCGTTATAGATTTAAATAAGAATCGTCACACTGGGTCGATCTTTTTTTATAGCCTGTGTAATAACATTATAAATAAGTCAAAAAATATCGCAGAGTTGCCAAAATTGCTGTGGCATAACCAACCAAATTACCGGCAGAATCGGATAAAAAGCAAACTCTGTCTGGAAAAAAAGTAGGGTGGGGCAAGTGCACCTCTTTCACCTTGTAATCCCGCCACCGATCGTGAGTATGGTATATTTGCAATAATATCAAGATTGAAACCGAAATTAATTACATATCAGATTTTCAGACACGGTTAGTAGTTTTACTCAGCATTGATATGAACGTATTATGTAGCTGAACAATTATATGTTGTAATATGTCTAAATTATTGTATATATGTTACTTATGTTACTGGCCGAGCCAAATATACATATATATTAGTAGCTACTGTTTTTGTGCGTGTGTGACTGTGTCGCAGTGTGGAATGCGAGTTGACCGCGGTAAAGAGCCCCATGGTATCAAGTTTGAAATTTAAAATGGGATTTGATCATATTTTAGTCTAAGAATTAAAACAACTATTCAGTGACCTTAATTGACATCGTTTTTACAGTATGTGTTAGATCGTTAAATAAAGATACCAGCTGAAATACTGCTAGGTAAATTGTGAGTAGCTCTGGATGTAATATATAACGTAGAGAAACACCTAACAAACGTCTTGCCCATTAAAAAAAAACATTTATTTTTTCTTCAGATATGAATAATGGCAATTTCAGATTCGATGATATATTTTGGAAGTAATAAAGAAAATGTAAGAAAAACAAATATGAGCAATTGTCAATATTATATCATTAAAGTAAAAGCACTTTTAAAGTTATTTACAACATATTCTTAACCATTTCCTCAACTATATCACATGCAGCTAATCAATATTACATACTATGTATTTGTAACAATATCATATATACCATCGCAACTGATAGCCGGGCCGAATCTTAGACGTTATCCTCTCAAATTCACAATAAAAGGGGCCGGATCAGCCAGAGTTTCCAACGTAAGCTCACATTACTATAAGTATCATTTGAATTACTTTATCAAACTTTGCACCCCTGAGAACGATGTTTCTGGTAAACTAGCAAACACAATTTAGCTGAGCTCATTGTTCTGTTCACAGATATATGTACGGCAGCTTTTGTACACACAAACTTTGTATTAAATTGTTATGATAAGTAAAACTCATAAAACTTGACATTGGAAGGAAAAGCTAAAGACTAGTTATTCAGAAAAATATCACTGCTATCACCAATCTCCTTTAAATGTCTTCTAAACATTTACATATCTATACGAATGAATCTTAATGATATTCAACCTTGCATGTAGAAAATGATCTGATTCCCAAAGACAACATTAGGCATCAAGTATGATTGGTTTTGGAGGTAAACTGTTATAAATCTCACAGAGTTTTCAACATTGTGACATCTTTATATGTACACTGATATGTTATTATATACGTCTACTATTAGGAAGAATTGTTTGCTGAAGAATCCGTCAAAACTATGCTTTCTCTTCAAGTGGAAATTCCCTACCCACAAAAACGGCAGTTGATTCATTTTAGATTCATTGACCCATATCCCTACGGTCATATCAAATAATTAAAGGACACCGGCATCAGCTGAATGTTGTGGACTGTCTGTCACATAGTCAACTGAGAAATAGGTCATCTCAAATATATGCAACCCAGTGAACTAATATTACATTACAATAAAGCCACCATACTATGAACAAGCAATATCAGTTGCGAGTCTTTTTCACTTAAGAAAGCTGCCTCATCTGCTTTAGCTATGGGTTAGCTAGAAATCTCCAGAAATTGAAAGGATTACACCTGTAAAGGTTGGAAATAAACCATTTTAAGAAGGCCACATTTCCTTCACTTCGCGCATGCGTTGAAGTTAATGCATAATTCCGTTAAACAGGTTGAATTATACACAAAAGGGTGTAAAAATACAAAATTTATGTTCCTTTGTTTCAATGTTGTTGTTGTTGTTCATGTTGACGTTAGCGTTCATTATTTTATTTAAGAAATGTAAAAGTGCTTCCTAAACGAATCTATTAAAGCTTCTTCACAACGATATCAAATTGTGAACAAAATGAGCGATTTCTCACTGCCTAAATACGTCGCAGAAGCAATTTACTAACTAGGATTTTACAATTGAAGGATTTGTCTCTTCATAATCAAGGTAGGCCTGCATATTTACCTCAAACTGGTTCTCGAAAAAGTTTATGAGATTTTATCTTAAAGTCGTAATTTTATAAGGCTAATACATTTGAAAAGTTACAAACTTTATTGTTAATATATGGTTAGTTAGATGCCCTAAAGATTACAGTACATTAATGGTTATTATATAAGTTTATAATCAACAACTAATAAAAAGCAAATAACCTAGCCCATGCCGTTCCAAATAGCGTACCTACATAATGAAGGATTTTGAATACGTTTGTATTAATATACAATGACTGTGACAAAGGATAACTTCATGGTGTACATTTCTAGTTTTCTTCTGGATAAAAAGACAAAACTTAAGAAATAAGAAGGGCAACGATAATGAAACTAATAAAAACAGTTAAGAATTAAAAAGGAACATATGAGGGTTTATCACTATCATATATATGGATTGTTCTATAGCTGAGGTATAACCGTGATTGTTTTTTATTCTTATGAATCAAATAAATGTTCTAACATTTTATTTACAAGAAAAGTTTATTTGATTCTCATACATGTGTTAATAACTGTACCACATATAAAGTGATACAAGTATTACATTATACCATCTCTGATGCGGGATGTTATACACTGATGTATAAATATTCTGTTAACAATAATATGATGATGACGTCAACCTTCTTTTGGAAATACTGTTTCTTTTGTTAATCCAGTTTTATAAATTCTAAATTATCACTCATCCAAAATAAACATTATGCCATACTTTAACAGCATAACATGTTTCACATTGAACTAGTTTCCTTTGTTATTCATAGCGAACGTGTTACTTGCTACTAAACAAGATTTCTTCTCTTTAAATGTGTGATACTTCTACTGACAGCATAATTAATGGTTTGTTGACTAGACTAGTAGTCCAGTTGCTTTGTGTAATGACACTCTGATGTTTGAGTTTCGTCAAATCAAAATATAACAGTAGTTTAACAACGCCAACTGGGCTGACAGCGTTTGGTTTTAAGTGCATATTTAAATGGGTCTGTTCCAACAAATAAAGAATTCACTTCAGTGAATTGTAATACAAAATGAGAAGAACTTTAGAGAAGAATTTACGACATAGCCAAAACAGTATTAGACTGTATATTGTATGGTGTAGTCAGTATTAGACTGTATGTTGTATGGTGTAGTCAGTATTAGACTGTACGTTGTATGGTGTAGTCAATATTATAATGTATGTGTAGTATGATATAGTCCCGATATATAAAGACCCTTGAAAGGAATCAGGAAGACATAATACGAGAAAATTTAAAACAGAATTATAATAACAAAAAACAGAAAGTGAATTATAAGGAACACGTGCATTACACATTAAGCTTCAAGGGACATGGAGTTCATTTCGTAGTATTATGCAAATCTACGGTCGAATCAAAAAGGTGTGTAGGTAATCTGTTTATTCAAATAAGAAGTACAAGTTAAACATACGAGCAGGAACATGATTGAGGGAATCGTTGCACTCAATGACATAATCTTTCAAACTAATATGAGCAGAAAGGAGTTTCAAACATCAATCATCATTTTATCATAATGCTTAAATATTCAGTTTAATGTTCTTTTTATTTTTTGTATTTATTCCTTTAATGAAAATTCAAAAATCGAAATGCAGCACTGAACTCGTGAAGTTTAGATAATGTAGACATTCGGACATAAGATATTTCCTGTAACCCGTTGGAGTCACTACATAATCTACAAATGTCTTCTAGTGCTGAATACCACAGTAGTTTTCGGTCCCACACTGTTTGATAGCTTCCGACGACACTGTTACAACATTGGAAATTTGGCAGCTGACTATTGATATCTTATGACTATGGATCTGAAAGCACGTGACAATAGCAGCTTCGGATTCATTTGCACTTGTAAAAAGTGCATGAGAATGTTGCATCTTTCTTCTTTTACAATAAACATTGATATGGCATTTAACGATGGTGAGGATCGATTATATTAAATAACTGCTCTGGTCTGATACTTTGGGTTGTCGAGACTTGTCTTAAGACCTTATTATATACCTAATTTATGATCTAAATATGACCCTGCTAAATTTGAACTCTAAGTGTCTGGTTTTCAGGGGAGGACCCCACACCCTACATGTGAAACAAATTAGCAATCATAAGAACACTATACCCTTCCTTGTAATCACGCTCTTACATAGACGTTCTTGGCCCTTCCTATCACAGCCGAGGAATACTTAGTAAAGAATGTGGTGAGCAGTGGGTCCATGCATACTCCTCTTCCGTCATTCGAGGGAAAATGGTTCAGTTGTGGGCATGTTTATATTCAGTCTGGAAAAATTACACCTGTCTCACATGTTAGTTACACAACCTTACAACCGCACACAAAATTTCGAGATTAGGTATTAGCAAGACCTTGCCCTAAGACCTTATTATATACCTAATTAATGTTCCAATGTTTAGGTATTAATGCCTATATTGGTTGCTTTTCAGGGACAAGGACCTCAAACCCCATACACGAGCAACATTTTATCCCCCACCTTTGATATCTTATGCACGCCACTGCAGCTTTCTGTAATGAAGTATTGAGGTAGAAAACTGAACTTATTTTAGGGTGACACCTGAGTTATCATTAACATCAATGTCCTCTGAACTTGACAACGTATCGTCATCTTCTTATTCTGTTTCAAGATTTCGGTTTCCTCTCGAGACTACCCAGGTCTGCTGCCATGTGGTATTTCTGTTGAGAATAAAGTAAGATCAACTAGTGCATCATGATAACCGACATATATAAATACTCCTACATCGTGTATAGTACATAAAATAGTCACCAGCACTTCCAAGTTGAACATATAAAGCTGATAGACATTTTACGATCATATACGGTATGACTTTCTTCAACGGCAACTTTGTAGCAGAAAAAAACTTTGCTAAAAAATGTTATGATATAAAATATATTTGAATATATAAAATAGATTGACATTTTTCGATCATATTAGCTATGTGTTTTTGCTTTCCGAGTTGTTTATTACCAGTGAGTGAATTAATATTTACTCTACGTTTTCTGCAATTGGCAGCTACATGGTAAATGGAACTTAGAACCACAGTGGCTTTGAAAAGGTAAACATATTCAAATCAATCTCTTAAGAAGCATTAATAAGTTTCAGATTGAAGCTGTCACGAGTAGCCAATTGATACATAACTGTTTTGTCCTCCGTGGAGTGGTCAAATGAGAGGGGTATCGAATTCTCATTTGGGTATCAATTCTGTGTTTTAATTTATGTATAATAATTTTACACATTGTAAGTTAGTCTGGTCTATGTTAGCCTCGTTGATAAGGAAGCTTTATAAAAACCTATGATTGACCAAAACGTTCGTAAGCTATATACATGACATGCCCTACCCTTTCTGACATTCTTTCAAATTTAAAAATTAAATATACAGGCTACAAAATTGCAGAAACATACTAAAACAACCCCTTTTACTTTCATGCTGTAATTTGGCATTGCTATTTTTTTACAACCTAAAATTCTTCATAATTGTAAATGACCTTGCCGTTACACCTGGATTTCTCATTAGAGCAGTAAAATAAGTGTTATCGAAATCAATCTAAGAAATAGTAGCAAAAACTACAATGATGAAGGTTTTTCTAACGTTTTTAGATATAGCAACTTTTAAGTGCAATTGTTGAAGTAATTTCATCAAATGCAAAATAATAAAGTTGATAATTGCTATGATCTAAACTTAACAAATAAACTTAATTAAAATGGCATACGCAACTACAGCAATGTGTCTAAACAGTAAAGGAATCAATATCTCAATTTGAATTGATTGGTCTATAAAAGGGTCATCGTAGTTAATCATTGTTTCAAATAACAATAATGATCCACTGAGAAGTCATTAACAATATTCAGAGGCACCATTTCAAATTTGCATAAACATTAGTTAATGTTGTTTTAAATACAAATTCATACTTTAAACCTTGACATTTACTTAGATATACAACAGTTTCACACGAGTGACATTGTAGTTATTTAGGTGCAATTCTGTGGATATCATGATACGTTCTATGTTTGGATGAAACAAAACCTTTCTAATTTTGTTTGAAGTGTTTTGAACTTGCTCCCTATTAGTACTTTTTCCTTACCTGTAGCGATGACGGAAGCTTTTCACCTGAAGAAAATCCAAATAGAAATAAAACAAGGTAAAAATGAGATAACACATTCAAATGCCTTCGCCGTCACTCCTCCCCGCCAGCAGAAATTATATTTATCCCAAGACTGCTCTAAGCGATGAATGCAATGCCTCTGTTTAACTGCGACTCTTTCTCTCACAACACATAAACTAATATATACATTTGATGAATAGCATCATTTTTGAATCGACTTCCTATCACCATAATTAGTCTTTAACTAATATAAGGTAGTTTGTAATCACACAAGCATTAGGCATACACACCCTCTCGAACTAAACCGTCTCATCTATATAAACTATATACTATAGTCCGCTGTCACATACAGCCACATTTTGATACCAAGATAAGAAACCTCAAACAATTAAATTAAACTTATTATTTCACTGGTCCGATGCTCATTTTACCTGCCATTCTTCCACCAACATTCTGATACGACTATAGACTTGTTAACTTAGACTTAATAATATTTACAGTCAACAATAATGATATACCCACATTCAGATTTTACTATTCACATACCACCCTATCCATCCTACAGTGTGCATGAAAAAAACCTTCAAAATAATGAATTAAAACATAATTTAAGTGTCGATATCTCATAGTTGTACAAAAGAGGGACATTATAGAGCTAGTACTGTTTCAGATGTTTATATTTAAGATATTTAGCTTGACAGTCTAATACGAAATATTTGAATCACACTACTAAGGCAAAATGAATGATCAGTTCAGTTCCTCGGTACAGTTTTTCATTTTAACGTTTAAATCCATCGTGTGTGCATTATAATTCTTTGATATTAAATAAATTTGATTACTTTCTGACAACAATAAATAAATAATCAAGATTGCAATAAATTGCCCAAAAAACAAAAACAAAAGAAGCAGAGGAAAACCACTCCCAGCTGTTATTTGCCTCTTAAATAACATTACACACACCCACCCAAAGTGTCTGCATAGTTTATTTGTCTGCCTAAAGCAAGTAACAAAAACGTAAATTGAAAACAGAAAACTTTGAATTTTAAGGGATTTTTTTATATATTTTGTTCTTACTTTTATTTATTAATAAGGCGTATTTAATTATATGATACCGAAAAACGTCGTGTTAATCGACCAGATCTTGTTGAACATGTACCAACGCCTACATGTAAAAAGTGTATTGTTGGAAGTAGTTAGTGTTTAACCAAAGAATAAAGTATAAATGTTTACCATTGAACTTTGTGCTATGGCTTTAATTGATTTTATGTGTGGCTATTAAATCTGGAATAACACCGGTATCTCACTGTACACATGTATATGTATGTATCATACTGACCGATTTACTAAATGAAGTATAATATTCACTATTTGCATAACATTACCTCTTGACGATATTCTGCTTCTGTCAATTCAGCTCCAATGGATTTCGTCTGTAAATAAGGTCATATAAATGGAGATGAGAACAAATACAAGAAACTTTTAAATATTTTCCCAGTAAAATGATAGA
>JAIPMN010057512.1:0-28376 GCA_020650975.1 Apostichopus californicus
TCTGTTAGTTTACATCCCCACCCTGCTTCTTCCATTTCCATGGTTAGTTTACGTTCTTACGATAGACTACTCCTTCTAGTCTTTCCTAACGTGAGTTTTTCAGTCATGTAATCGGAGCCACTTGAAATGTGTCAATTGTTAAAATAACTGCTGATTATTATTATTATTCCGCCCGGATTGGGCGGGGGGTGGCCAGGATCCTTGCCCCGAGGCAGGACCTGTAGCCCAGAGACCCTGGTTGGTCTAACTCTTGTTTACGCTAGCACTTTGGCAAGAATTTGACACATGGCTGGCTAGCCAGCGTTTGAAGCTCCGGGGCAAACTTGACCTCATCCCGTACCCCCAACGGTTCTCCGAGAGGGGAGGAAATTGCAGGAGAGACTGGAGGTGAGGAAGAAGCGAGCGAGTTGGTGGGAGATGGAGTGGAGAGGGGCCAAGAGAGGGCCGGAGGGGAGACACAGAGAGAGAGAGAGGTGGAGAGAGGTGGAGAGAGTAGAAAGAGAAATAGCTCCCCCAAGGTCCCGACGCCGTTCGGATTACATGACCAAGGGGGAAGGCAAGGGCAAGGCTCAAGGCCAATAAAAAGCCCATTAGAAATTCCGACCGGAACGGACAGAAAGTCCAGGTCGAGGAGAGTGGTACCCGACGTGGTACGCACAAAGAGATGGGCTCCGGGCCGCGGCCAGTCCCGAGGCCGGGAGCCGACGAGAATAACAACTACTGGGCCCCCAGAACGGGGTAGCAGGGGCAAGCGCCCAATCCGAAAAGAGAGCCGGCCCCGAGAGACATCGGTGCCGAGGAGCGATCGCAACCCACGGCCAACCCGGCCGCGACACCACGATCAATCTCAGAACAAGAATGGAACCTGATTTGTTCCCCGGTGAGGACGTTCTGGTTTGCAGAGCGTCGGCCAACCTGTCCGGAACTAGCAAGTTGAGCTGCGACGATCTTCCGGAGACTCCTAGGGCCCGAGGAACCGGAACCACAACCACAACAGGAGACATCTTCATTCCCCGGCTCGTGTTTCCAAACGACAGGTTCGCGTCAATTGCGGAAAAACACCACAATCGCTACACCGTTTCTCGCTACACATCCCAAATGTGTGTTTAACAAGTAACAGCAGAAACCAGGACATGATATAGATTTCCTGGGCATTCATGGGTCATATTCCTCCTCGCTAGTGATACTCCTTTCTAATTATAATTCATCGCAGGTGTTGCTCATATGTGTAGGTTTAAAACCTTACTTTTGTTTAAAACACTTGTGGAACTCACTTCCAGAACATGTTAAAATGCGCAAGACTGAATGGTTTCAAATCGGTTCTCAAGACGTATTCTTTTTACTTAAACGTCTTAGCCCTAGCAAACTGCCAAAAAGAGAACTTTCTTGAACCTGCCAAACTGCCAGAAAAATGAAAACTTCTTAGTACCTTGGCAAACTGCCAGAAAAATGTGTAACGCTGTACATTTGTTAAGAGAGGAAGGGGGCCAAGCAGTCACCTGGCTTGCAACGTGTGAGCTCAACTTGTGCTGCAACGAGCTGTCGACTATGTGAGCGATCCCATAGAATAAGCTTCTCTATTTCTTTGGTGAATTACCAAGACAAACGCGTTAGTAAGTTGGAAAAGGGGTAGGATAGAACCCCAGCAAAGTTACAAGCGCTAACACGCTCCGAACATACAGTATGCGCTTCATGAATAATGTTCGATGTTCCGACATTTTAACCAGAGTTGCATTTCGTAGCACCTGATGGCCTAGCCGTGACTACGCACTAGGTGGTTTCAATAGGAAGTTGGAAACTTTTACTGAACTACGAAATTGACACATCTCGACATGAAGAGATTTGAGAAGTAACGAGTACGTTATCATAACATTTAATACGTATTTATTACGTTAAATGTGGTGTTGTAAAAACGTCGACATAACGTTTCTATGAGATATTAATGTTATATTAATGTCTTAACGAAAATTGTTTTGAAATAATAGCCCGTAAACGTTTTCGGTGACATATTTCTTACACCACAAATACCGTTATCATAACAAAAGATGAAACGTTTAATAACGCTTTTGTGTTTGCTGAGTAACTCCCCGGGCTCCTTTAAGCAGCCAGGGATTAATGAGGTGGAATTTCTACAAACCCACCCTCTCACCATCTTCACGGTTCCTGTTGGGAGTTTGTTTCTGATGGGTAGATCTATAGCTCAGTTAGCTCAGTGGTTAAAGCCGGTGCCTTTCAATCATAAGGTTCAAGTCACTCCAAGATTAATGTATGTCGTCCAGTTACAGAGTTGTTGACAACTCATAATCATGAACGTTAAATATGAATGCAAGAGACTGACTTCGGTCAGCTTGCGGCTTTGATAAGCCAATGAGGCTTCTTCACAAGTTCCTACTTGCAGGATGATCTAAAATACATACATAAATACATATATATATTTGTAGGAGTCACATATAGCAGTTGTATCATTGACTAAGATTCTGATGAAGCAAACTACCCATTCAGTACTCATTTTTGAGAGCACTGTGGTCAAGTGGTGAAGGCAGTGGACTGGTGATCTAAGGCTTGCAGGTTTGAGTCCTGACCAGATCATTCCGTTGTGTCCTTGGGCAAGGCGCTTTATCTCCATTGCGTCTTTCCATCCAGGAGGGATTTGTTTATATGTTTGACAGGTTATCGTTGACCAGGGTAATATTGTTAGGCGCCTCTGGCATCGTTATCGGTGGATAGGTTTGCGCTTTATCAATCCTCAGTATTATTATTAATAATATTTATCATGGAAAGAACCTCCATTAAACCTCCCTGCAGTGTACAGCTTAGGTCTACATCATCAGGGCTTTCCTTTTCTTCAGAGCTTTTCTGATTGCAACTGGTTGATAACTGAAGGGGTCATCAGCGGTACCGTGGCACTACAAGCAGTACTGCGAGTGCTGCGGTACTGCGAGCGCTAACAAGGTCACCATACAGGCCACTGTCCTTGACTTCTTTAGCAGCAGATACAGAGAAAGGATCTGCTCCAACACGCTATCCGCAAACGATAGCCATATCAGGTTTCATGTACTTTCGCCTCGCTCTCAGGATAGGGGGGCGGGCTCTCTGGAGTCCTTCCACGCCCAAGTACGGGGCACTTTGACCACCATCCTCTCAGACAACACGACGGTGGTGGCATAGCTACATCAACAGACAGGATGGCACCAGGTCAGAGAGATTCTGCCGTCTGGCATGGGAGACCCTCACCACAGCTGCAGAATCTAGCATGGCCCTACGGGCCTCTCGTATAGCCAGAAAGGAGAATGTGATAGCCGATGCTCTGCCCAGGGCACAGCTCGACCTCGACTGGTGGACCCTTTCACAACGAACATGCGGCAGGTTTTTCCACATGTTCGGCAGACCTCTGATAGACCTGTTTGCGAAACAAGGCAACAATGGGCTGCCCATCCTTTGTTCCAGGCGGTCCCACCCGCAGGCCTTCCACATAGCGCCAGGTCCCTGTCGTGAGACGGACTGGAGGCTTTCATCTCCCCCCTCTTGGCAAGATCAGCCAGGTACTTAGGTAGATCCACCATTCCGGGGGCAGATCCACCATAGTGGCCCCGCTGACCCTGGTTCGGGAAAAATTCTCCAGCTCCTCGCGGACACACCGGCGATCCTGCCGGACACACCACATCTGTTGTCCCAGAGACAGGGGCGCTGGCTCACCCAGACAGCAAGGGCTTACAATAAGTTGCCCGGAAATTGTCCGGTCTTCCCTCAGACAGAAAGGACTTTCGCCGCCAGAGGGAGAACAACCGTGGCGACTTACGTTTCCCGCCTACGGAGATTCGGAGTATGCCGAACGAGACAGACTCTGCCTACCATGGCCTCTCTAACCTCGATCGCCGACCCCTTAATCACACTGTTCCAAGAAGGGAAGCAGGTTTTTGACGAATCGACGATCAAGAACTATCGTTCGGCTGTTGCCGCCTTCCATCAGGGCTTCCTCTACGGCTCCACGCCAGGCAACAACGGCACGCCTTGACTAAGGCGTCTTACGATCCTACGGTTTGTGGGGTGCGGATAGTTTCCGACCCATCCTTCTTTGCCAAGAACCAGGTTCGGGCTCTCCTACCGGGAGACATCATCCCAGAGATCAAGACCTTCTCTTTGATCCCCGAGGACAGACTTTGGTTTCCTGTTAGGGCACTGAAGTGGTACCTCAACAGAACACAAGATCTCTTGGGTACTTCGACATCCCTGTTCTTCCTCCCTCGAGTGCCTTACTCAGCAGCCTCGAAGGATACCTTGTCCCGCTGATTGGTGGAAACTTTCCGCCCTCTGGCTACAGGTCCAGGCAGATCTAGGGCTCACGACATCAGGGGTTTCACAGCTTATACAGCCCTGTTCACAGGCTTTCCGATAGTAGACTTCTTCAAGGCGGCGGCTTGGAAGACTGCAATCGCTTCGTCGCCTGCTACCTATCGGACACACCACAGGCCGATTCGGCTTTGGTCGCTTGGTGATGCAAGCTCAGGGGGTCTCACCCCTCGGGCCTCCCACCATCGGGCAGTGCCACTCGGTGCTAATGTTGTGGGGAGACAGGTAAGCGGGGAGCGAAGTAAATATGATAAAACTTACTGGTTTATATATTAACGAGCGACCCGCTTACCTGTCTCTATTTCCCGCCACCCTCCCCCGAGGGAGGTGGGACACAGCCGGACGATGGAGCGGTCGTTCGACCTGACTCATGACTCCACACGTTCTCGTCGATAGACATCGCCATCCACTGGTTCGCCTACGGCTCCTTGTCTATCGGTGAGTGGTTTTCCTTACTTTGGTATTCCAAGTTACAGTTTACCATCTAAGGTAGTAATGGCCTCGTCGTTTTTGTCCAACTAGGCCTCTGTTAGTTTAGGGGTAGGCACGCCTACGGGGTTACGGAGGGCGGCCCCCCTACTTCTCGGGGTGGGTCCCCCCTGCCTGGAGGCGTCAGCAGCTTTTGGTAGCGTAAGATTTTCTTCTTGGCGAGCTCGGCGGGTGGCGGGGTTTGCCCGCCACCCCCCCCGAGGTCGCGTCAGGGACCATTTTGGAAGGGAAGTGGTCTCATGAGAAGGAGGGCATTGACCGCAAGTGGCCGGTCACTGAGGGTGCACAGTGTTAAAAGATTACCAGGGCATACTAGACACGGTAGAATGTGGTGCTAATGTTGTGGGGAGACAGGTAAGCGGGTCGCTCGTAAGTATATAAACCAGTAAGTTTTATTATTTCTGTTCAAGGTACATGTTATAGTTGCCATCAGAAACCAAACCAATAAGGGCAGTGTCATCAGCAAATTTCACTAAGGGACAGTTAGGGTTTGTTGAGCGAATTTCAGATGTGTAGACAGTAAGCAGAAATGATGCTGCTCCCTGTGGAGCACAAGTACTTCAATGAGTAATATCGGAATATACGTTATCTACTAGTTGAACATACTGCGACCGGTTGTTGTTGTTAAATCCCACCCTTCGAGTGATTTACATGGCAACGCGATACAACAGTCATCATCGTTCATTTACTTTCAGATACAGTCACGTGTCTATCAATAATCAATGTGATCTTTACTAGAAAGTGTACTCTTCATTGTTCTTTTTTATAGTGAAACCAGCGATAACCATTCCCGTCATCGAGGAGTGTTCGAACACTTACTGTACTACATGTGTAAAGTCTACAGCCGATTCCGTTGAGGTTAACTGCTTTGTCAGAGATAGCCGTCCCGCAGTCAATTTGAGTTGGTCGTTAAGAACTCATGGCGGCGATCACATCCTACCATCAAACTACAGGAATATTACAACTGATAATGTGACATATACATCACATGTTACAGCAACGTTCTCTTTCGGGGAGTCATCTGTTTTAAGTCTTCTGGTCTGCCGAGCGAATAATGTACCACTGAATCTGGTGGAAGAAGAAAACGTTGTTTTGATTGAAAAGGAGATGGATTACACTTCCTTGGCAACTCCCATTAGAAGATATTTGAAGATCCATTCACCGATGAATTTATCCTGTACAGACCTTGGATTAAATTTAGTCGTTTGGAAGCTGTCACCTCAACAAGATGCTTTTGAAACTCTGTATGTTAGCATTTTTCAGAAAAGTAATCACACAAAAATCAGCAACAAGGAATACAAGCTAGATGATGAGGGCAGTCTTTCTTTACAGAACACGTTGGTAGAACACGAAGGACTCTACGCGTGTGTTTACGATAACGGTGTCAGTGGCGGCATTGTGTTGTACGATGTGCTTGTGATGGGTAAGATGGTTTATATCATTTTATCTTTTATGTTTCTCAGTCTCTACCGAATCACCATAATAGCATAAGTACATTGTTATTGGCATACATGGGTCTATGCAAATATACATTTCCCAAATTGCATTATACTCTAAACTATTAGGCTCATTCTTAACGTTGATAGAAAAATGCAGTATTAGGCATATTCTTAACGTTGATAAAAAAAAATGCAGTATCACAAGATACTTGTTCGTTTGGGCACATAGTTTGATTCCTTGAATGCTGTATACCATTCGACCTCGTAAGAGTTTCAGGAACGAAAGACTCGAGATCTAACACCAAATATACAAACATAATATATTTCATGTATTATTTCCTTTCAGTTGATCCAACTCCAGTTTTTCCAGTCATAGATGGATGTAATCACCAACAATATTGCGTCCTGGAGAAACAACCTCATGACGTTTTGACTTGCTCGGTGCTGGGAATAAGACCTAAAGTGGCTCTTGAATGGAGAGCCTTTCGAGAGGAAACACCCATTGACTTTACACAATATCAATTAACGGTGACACAGATGGGTGACTTGTATGATATATCTCTGTCGGTTAATTTTGACTTTACTCAAAATAAAGTTACCGTAGAGTGTCGCGCAGTAGGAGAGAATTCTGAGTTATTCAGCCTTTCTACGAAGGTTGATCTGCTCTTTCCAAATGGTAAGTTAATACACGTTTCATTAAATGCGCAGCTTTGTGAAGTGTTTCCATGATTACTTGTTGTTTTATAACCATTCCGCATTTTGTTTTATTTATAGTGCTTCCCACAGAACAGAAATCAAACACCTCCACAATAACCATAATCGCCGTTTTGGTCACAATGATGATAATCATCATCACAGTCGCAGTGGTGATTATATTGAGAAAAAGAGGTACATAATACTATTAATGTAACACGATTTATACATATTTTGGTTAATTGTGTATATCACCATTTTTCAACTACAACAGAAATGCATAGCAACATAGAATACTAGATGTAGCTACAATATGTCAACATAGGAAGCATGATAATAGAGTTAATACTACGTGCAGAAAACTTTGTGAAATTAAATTCCTTTACTAGTGAATGAATGTACGTGTCTATTGTGTAAAGTACACATGACGTATGCACAAACAGTCGTCTTAAAGTTGCTTTCTCTTTATCAGGATTATAAGTGAAACATTTAGGATAACGAGAGTTCTTTTCTGATAAACAATACTAATTCCTCATGTGTTTTTTTCTTTATAAATAGAACGGAGGATGCAAGGTTTATTGCACAACTACTTTAGGGTCAAATTGAGCCACCATAATTGCATTTATTTCTGTACGAGAACTGAACTTTTTCAGATTTTCCGAAAATTGTTATTTGTAAAGTATTCACACAAACCATGCAAGTCAAGTAAGAATTTTCTTTCCATTACAAAATCTTTAGCAACATTCTATATCGCGATTTTGTAATAAATGTTCTTATTCTTTCAGCGAGGAAAATGAAAATGAAACAAGTTAAGCATGGTGATACAGAATATGAGGTAATGTTTATTAATTTACTTTCTTCTTATAACTGAAGTAAGCAGTCATTATTTCCTAAAGTAGAAAAAAGTTACTCTTTGAGGTTCTTGACTGGTGTTGATTTGTAATTATTATTTTGTTCAATCAATTGCCTGATCGCTTTCACCGTTAAAAGTGTAAGCAAATATTCATTATACACTGAAGCGCTGTTTACACTATGCATGATACTTAACAATATGATACTACTATATCAAAATCGAGGTGCTCACCATGCACATACCATAAATATATGCGATGTCGTCGGAAATATTGATGTTGTCCCTCTTGCAACCAACAGTCATATTATGTAATATTTCGGCATACACTCTACGCAAAACGATACAACAATACATCATATCGGTAACTGTACAATGTGTGTCAAACAGCCTCCATTAAATTCAACAAATTTTAGACACTTAGCTCTATATAAACATCAAACGTAGAAAGGGGAGATTGCTGTGCGAAGTATTATTGATGCAAAATATAAGACTTTATGTTATCGTTTGAAAGTATAATAAAACCAGTGGTATGTTTATTTTTTTCACAGTGTATCCCGATGGGAAATGGTATGTGTTGCAGAAAATATTAACTTGACGTTAATATCGTAAATTGGTAATATGCATTACACTAACAAAACATGTAATTTGTCGTGATGTGATCAACATGTTGTAAGCACCTAACATCGTATACACTGTAATGTAGTGATAATTATGCAATCCTACATAATTCCAAGATTCTGCACATTATAGCTAAATTGTGGGTGCACATATACACTCACTCTATTCTGGTGGATGAGATTTCAATGATACTTGTCATGTCGTTCTACCTAAGGATATCTAACACACGTCATCCATGGATATGTTGATATTTTGTATTTATCTAAAATCCTTATTGTGAAGAGTCTGCTTAATTCAGAGTTACACTGCCCGTCAAACAGGGTAAAGTTTGATACATTTTATTTCAAATTATTAACGAGTCAATATATTTGAAACTCATCATATACTGCACATTGCTAACCATGATCTTTCTTATCACAGATTACTCAGAGAAAGCTGAGCGTTTCATCGAACACTTAAAAGCAAACTATGAAATATTTTACGATTCTGTTCAACCAATCCCCTACATTAAAGATAGGGTGTATTGCGTGGATGACGTATTTGTTGAGAGCAGTATTGAATACATGACAGGTATATCTAGAGGACAAGAACAGTGGGATCGATTGTCATCCTATCAAGAATTAGTCAAAGAAAACTGTTTAAAGACAAAGCGACAGATTATTGAAGGTGAACCTGGCTACGGCAGGTCAATGTTAATATTACAGTTACTTTATGACTGGTGCAAGTCCATCACTACATCACCGTTAAAGGGAGTAGACGTTATTATATATTTACGTCTACGGCAACTTGGAGGAGTTAAATCGATTTTTAGTGCGATTAGACGATTCATTCTACCGATGGATTCAGATATCAGTGAGGAAGATATAAAAGAAATATTGCATCAAATGAAATCTGTGTTGGTTTTACTTGATGGCTTCGATGAGTATCCCGATCAAGAAAGTACAGAAACAGACATTTATCACATCATGAAGAAAAATATGTTTCAGGGGTTTAACGTCATTCTAACGACTACACCATCTTGTGTTCCAAACAATTTTGCACCTCACTCAGACCATGTTCGGCTCACAGGATTTGGTGAAGAAGCACGTAGAAAGTATGTTGAGAAGGCTGTTGTTGAAACATATGGAGAAGCAGTGGATAGAATCATGAGGAAATTGGAGGAAAATCCCGTTCTTGATGACCTTTGTCAGGTTCCTCTATTCTTCGTTATGTTTGCACACATGACGTACGAAGACAAACATTATTTAACATTCAATTCTGTAACTAGTTTTTTCCGGTATATGATATCTTGTTTCCACAGTCATATGAAGAATAAAATGAAAGACGAAAATGTGACAAACTTTGAATCATTGGAAAATGAACATAAAGTACTAGACAACATTGCTTTTGAAGCTTTGAGTGGAAAGAATCAGAAACTTGTTTGGAATCGTGAGCAGCTTCGCAATCAGCTTGGACATGAGTTCTACGATCAGTATCTTCGTATCGGTATATTCGTGGAAGAACTTTTAGATAAACATATTCAGGACAAAACAGAAGTTCATTTTTATCACAAAACCGTTTGTGAGTGGTATGCTGCACATTACGTTGCAGAACAATTATCTGGTGGAAATACTGATTTTATCGACGAGTTTCTGCAAAATTTAGATCCCTTTGACCTGCAGTACTTGTACAGATTTACGTGTGGACTTAACAAAAATGCCGGGGAGAAAATTATCCAATACCTGCAGCAGAAAAATGAAAGTAAAAAGTTCGCAATTTTGTGCATGCTAGAACAGGAAGACAAAACTGACAGATTTATTAAAACAGTTTCTGATTTAGTGTCGTCTGAAGTGACATATATTAGGAGTGTAGATAGTAAACTACTGCAGAGATCTACGATACAAATACTTGATGTTGCATCGAAAAATCAGGTAAGTATCGTTTCATCAATAACGTGTTTAATAGATATATAGAATACAATCACAAACATATAAATACAGGTATAAAGAACAAACATGACATCATACCATGAATTCAACCATAACATGAAGTGTTTCTCACAAAGACGGATGTAAGCGAAGACCGTCAGCACTTGCTGAACACCATGTGAAGGGCGATCATATATACACCATCTTGAGATATAACTCTCACAATTGTCACATTTCTTACCGACAGAGAGTTTCAAATTTCCCCGGCGTCTAAAAAACGTCCGAACACGGGCACAACCAAGTGTACTTGTGCTAAACCCCCAGAATAAAATCAAGAGGGGCTTAACTTTACCTCCATGAACTTTTTATCTGATGAAGTGTCAGTTCTGCATATCCCAGTATCTATATAATCTGTGTGGTACCCTGCCTATGAGTTTTTAGTATGTGATTTGTTTACGGAAATTTACTTCTTAATAATTTTCATTGTTCATCTATAATGCTTTCAGTCTGTTATAAACAGTTTGAATAACTAGTTGGTACTAGTGTAAAGTTCAACCACGCCCATTCGTGACTTCAGATATTTTATTTCTCTATCTCGCGAATAATATTTTTTTAACTATATTCATTGAACGAGTTCATTTAAATAAGGAATCGTAGGTTTGTCAATACGTATATCTGAGGGAGTGCCGTGTTTGAGAAGTGCGCCATCCATTATATGCTATCATAAATTAAATAAACAATTCCAGGAAGCTTCTTTTCATGTTTACATTCCAATCATAAACACCTGTTTTTAAAGCACACGCAATCCTGCCGTATACAATGATCTACGTACGTACATATTGTGTTACCATTGTAACATTGTGTGTTTACGTTTAGTGTGTCAGTCTTTCCCTTGGACATACAACTGGATTTAGGTTTTTTTAGCGAAAATATCGTTTATGGTTTGCCGATGTTATTAAAATAATTGAAAGTAGGTGTAATTAAGGTGAACGATGTAGGCCTGGTACCTTACGCATACGAGTGTATTATAAGTCACTTGGAAGGGAGATTATCCGCAACGGTAATATTCTATTTGTTTTAACACCGGGAGTTCAAATATAGCTTCGATTCCTGGCTCTCAATCAGACAAAGGCTAGGTAAACTTCATTCAAATAAATACATGTTTAAATTAGTAGATTATTTCTGTCAGAATGAAACAGTAGGCCTAACTGAATTTAAAATGTCGTTTGATTTGTTTTAATCCGAGAAGTTATTATTCTTACTACTGTCTGACTTGGCCATTATTGATGTTATTGATGATAAATACTGTGACATATCACAGTAAAGTAACGGTGATCTATATTAGATAACTGTTAGGCTGGAAAGCGTGAATGGGTGCTGCCTGATTGATTCCAGATAACACCAAAAAAGTATCAAGATATGGAAATATGAGAGAAATAATTAAAATAGGCAAACTAATATCATTCTAGGCATTGTTTGAAATGTATTCAAAATGGTTTCACAATTTGCTGAAATCGTCACTCTTTGCTTAAACATTCTTTTAGTTATTTATAGTCGGCTAAATATTCTAATCAAAATGTTTTAATTTGGTCGTTTAAAGTCTATCGAAAAGTTAATCTGATGGGAGGTGATTTCTAAACAGTATCTCTCTGACTGAGTATTTGTTTTGAAGTACTAGACTAATCTAATAATCTTGTGAATAGTATAATAGTAATTACAAATAATTAGGCCATTAGTCACATCTCTTGCTAGTGTAGAATAGACATGATATGTACGGAACTGGCAACTCACGGCAGAAAAGTGTCCGGCATCGACTGGATTGGCCGTTGTAATACATTAATGTAGTAATAGGCAAAAAGGGGAAATAAATTATTCACTGCAAGAATAACCAGAGGGAGATGGCTAAATTATTTATTTCCGAGCAAACCTTTAAACAATTGTAAAAATATATTTGTTATTATCATTGTTACTTTAAATGAATAAAAACATGTCATCACACAACATATTTGATGCTTACAATGTGATATTGTGAATGTTGAAACATTGGTTACTAAGTGAATGTAATAGTTAACATCGTTGCTATCAGATACAGTATTCCCGCTAGATTTTAAATGATGAACTGCAGCTATCAGGAAGAGAAGTAGATTGTAGCGGGCTATTCAAGACCGTCATGGTTTGTCTGTAGTAAAACACACATGCACTGACTGGATCAACTATAATAAATGGAGGAATAATAACATTGGTACAAGGTCTAAATTATTTAATCTGGAGAGAAATGATCAGATTTTAAACATAACTGCGTTTTATATATGTTCGGTTAAATGACATAATACATTATGATAATATTTTGTTGAGTCACAATACAGTGCATATCAAGCGTGTAACACCTTGTTAGTCGTGAATGAAATTAAACGGGCGTACACAAACATAAGTATCTCTGTTTTGGTAAATTTATCACTATATTGTGAAGTTAACTATGTGTAGATAAGTTATTTAATACAAAAAATGTATATATCTTTTGTTTACTTTAATTTAAAGTCGTTCGTTGAATATTTCGTCATTTGTTTCATACATATATGAAATGTTTGCTTTATGATTACAATATATTTGTATATTGTTAAGGAAACATAAGTTAACTGTGATCTTTCTTTCCTATTCTCCAGATTCCAATATCTAATCTACACCTAAAATGGTCCTTCAGTGGGTTTGACGGTAAAGATATCAGACTTGAGTCCGGTCTTTGTTTATCGAGCCTATCATCAGTAGAGAAGATCAACATCAATCGAAAGGGAAAGGGAAACACACTTAGCGAGGAAGAAGTGATTGGATTAATAAACTATGGAATAAAGTCACCAAGATTCAAGGAACTGTGGTAAGTGGTATATCACTTTACAAGCCTTTCGTGGGGATGGGTAGGTAAGTCAGAGGGTTAACGATATAGGTATATTTACGTGGGGTGGGTGGTCGGTTAAGTCAGGGAGTTAACGATAGAGTTATATTTTCGTGGGGTGGGTGGTTGGATAAGTCAGAGGGTTAACGATAGAATTACATATATTAGGAGACTAGGAGCAGGGTCTCGTGCAGTCATAATCTACAACAGTTGAGTTTATCAAAGTAATATTAAAACAAGGTGCAGTTTGTATTGTTACGCTACTTTGAAGGATTTGTAAATTGGGAAATACCTTAAACTTTGAATTTGCTACTCAGCATTTTACAATAGTTACTGTGCAGTTAACATCAAGTTGTAACTTTTTTACCAGGTGTGAGGGTAGGGTGGATCTGTACGGGATGGAGACTTTCATAATTTATATATATATAAGTTGAATAAGGCTTGACCTTAGAAGTTAAAACCAAAGTCAAAGTAAAATCATAAACAAATAAAGTAAAACTGAGCAAATTCAAATGAGCTAACAAAAAAGAATGTGCTGTATCCTATAAACATGCCAAAATATAGTAAATATCAAAAACACAACAAAGGACATTATTGTGGACGACTTTCTTGTTGATGGAAGAGGGAAAGGGGTGCGTTGTTTTAGTTAAATTCATTTTAGAGGAGCGTCCATGGTTTCAATGAAGGTTATACAGTATTTGGTCTAGATATCTGTGTTTTGTCAAAGTAAAATAGTCAGGGTCGCGTATGATTCAGTACTTCACAGCACTGTGTGTTTCTATTTAATATTCCTGGAATGTTGCATAAGGATGGAGTGTTGGTATTATTATAATATTTTGTGAGTTTATGCATTGCGAGTTATTTAACCTTTGTGTGTACTATCACGTGTTTGTTGTTTATTAAAAGTCACCAAAAGTGAGCCGATACATCTTCACCTTCAAAACACCTCTCTCGTCACAACTGAAAGGGATGAAAATAAATCTACTCATATCCAACTCATTATTGCCGTGATTGCACGAGATATTATTTTATTTTATAACATGTTAAATGTATCTATTAACTTCATACTTTTATTTCCCTTACAAGGCTTCACAACTGTAACTTGCCGTCATCAATCATACCAGATATCATTCCAGAAAAATCAAGATCAAGGAATGTTAAAGGTCCGGTATTATATGAACAATATTAATAATTTAGATCATTTGTTACGTTTTATTTCTCATGTGGTTAAGTAAGGAACGGCAAATGAGAAGTTGAATTTCCTATACCTACTAATAGGGATCTAAGCTGTGATTAACAGGCTTAAAATTTTACAAAAACGGACACTTGTCAAAACATACAGGTGCTTTAAAACTCGATTGTCTAAATTCAAGTTCCCAATGGCAACAAACATCAGTTACTGAAATATGGAACATAAATCAATATTGAAATCACATGTCACTTATTTTCTATATAATTATCTTTTTTTTATTAATTAAGTTGTATTTATATTTTCTTGTACAGTCATATCATCACGTGACACCTGTTATCTTGATTTAAAATCTGGTAAATGGAGCAAGGTTGGTAATGTTTGTTAATTTGTATTTAATATTTGTATTCTGTGCATTAAATAGTAATATGTAAAGTGGAATTATGGTTGGGTGGGCTAGAAGGCAGGGCCAATTATCACAGTAAAGCCATCATCCTATAGGGGTTCTCCATGTATATTGTCTCCTGGTATGAAATATTCCGCAGGCAGAAAATGTGATTCTCACAGGAAGGACAAAACTATTCCATATTTCTCATTCCCGAGATCTTGCTCGATACTCTATAGTAGATATGATTGTGTGAAGGTGGTTTATTTCTTGCAAGATTAACCATTTTCACTTCTATACATATATCACATAATTATAGATATATGCAACGACCTCATGCCACATGTGCTTCAAACTGTTTTTCTGTAATTTCTAGTTACAATTCAATTTGAATGCTCCAGTAGCTGTCATAATACCAGGGACAAAGCCAGATATTTGAAAGAGGGGGAGAGGAAGGGGAGCAAAATTAAAAAGGGACATTTCTCACAAAGGGATCATTCTTACACTTAACGGAGCGCCATGATGTACAAAGAACAATGTTTGCCCAAAATGCCTCCCACGTTGCAGGATATAATTTGAGTATTACACTACGATTGAGATGGGTCGCTTAGCTTCCTTCAAGCTGCAAAGAGGGATTTAATATTTCCTGCTTTTAGATACATTTTATTTTTTCGGGGTTCTAAAAGGAGGGAGTGAGCGCTCCCATTGCCCCCTCCCTCCCCCGGGCAACGTCGCTACATTTGTTAATATTAAACACGGTATCAGATTGGTGTGTTCAAAATACAGAAAATGTACATTATATTTGCAAGCAGTCAACTTTAAGCAGCAAAATGTTCAGTTTTGCTTTAAATATCTGGTATGAAATTAAGCAATATTTTAATCTTTTCTATTAACACAAAATATCATTTTCTCCTTAACGCCTGAATTTTACATTAATATTATTCCACTAATTAATTACTGTTTATTCTTTCAATAGCCTGATGACATCCAGACAATTACAGAGATGTGTTCAGATGGTTTGGTCATCCACAGAAACACCAGTGAGTCTGTACAGAGGTCAGTCATAGAGCTCCTGGTGGAAGCATCCAATCATGACGTAAGTAAAACATCAAGGGATATATTGAATAAATACACCAATCAATACAAGGTTATTAATCTATAAATTCAAAAGTATAATAGGACCATACAGACAAACAATAAATATGAATACAATAATAAACTATTGAGCCTATTGAGTCTAGAATAATAAACAATAAAGAGTTGTTATAATATTTCAGTAATTCGTTAACTGAGACATTTACTTTGCAACTAAACACTAGTTTGTGTCAATGATTATTTAAAAGCGTAGCAGACACAACAGCAATATGACACAAAATAATAACAAACACGTAATTTGGGATTCAGAACTTGATATTAAATATTTATCTCATGAAATATTGGTAAATAGGCCCATTGCAGTTAATGACAAAACTGATTTATTAAATTAGATAATATAAGCATTAATTAGACAAATAAATAACAACTTCACTGTTCATTCACCTTTAATCTGTTGACTGTGGTTATTCATGTAACTATTCGTCCATTTCTAATATCTATTGTCTTATTTGTTGTCTTAATATATATCCTTCCTGTAAGCCAATTTAGCTTATGTTTCATTAATACTTGAATTCCGCTTCCAGTATCATTCTGATTTTGATTTATTTTCCATTCTTTGATTAAGATTATTTTATCAACATTCAAGGTCGGTTCTGATCCGGTTTACAATCATGATCTATAAAAATATGAAATAATAACAATTGTGAACCCGTTTCTGTGTCAGATATACGATTTACAAACATATCTAATCAAACAGAGGAATCTTAGACTTACTGTTTGCTTCCGTACAGTTCTACTAGTTTTATCTCGAACTCTGATACAACATAAACAGATAAACACTAGGTGACCAGCCCCTTCAACCATTTACACATTCAACCAAATTTAACATTTAAATTAAAACACTTTATCGTTGTTAACAAAGCAATTAAAACTTAAATAAATTAAATAAAAAATCCAATATCCTAGAAAATTGCCACCAAAAATGAGAAAGATTAATATTGATGCAGTTAACTCTTAGCCCTATACTCACCTTACGCCACCCCCTTTTCCCATTCTATATAATATATCTAATTTCGCACTAAGCATTTCCCATTAATAACCCCACCATCTTCCTTCTGCAAAAATATTACTAATGTTGGAGAATGTTTTAAAGTAAAACGAAAGATACATCGTTTTGGTAATCATTTCAAATATGACATCACCGTATCCACACCCCTGTAGTTAATCCTAATCACATGAATATATTAAATATATTAGTGTAAACATATAACTTTTGTGCGATGAATACTTTTTAAGGGACGAGATAACGTACACAAATATAGACCATGTATGTACGCTGAGACGCCACAACATGCCCCTTCTTAACAGTTAAAACCCTGCTCTTTCCGCCAACGCACCCATCTGTAACCCCTATTACACCAATCCGTCCATCCCTCCCACACCCCACTAACACTGTTCTAGTTGATTAACTAATACAACTACCTTTGATACAATTTAGTTTAGTTTAGTAAATAAACAAATTAGAGAACTACTTTACCTCTCCCCAACCAAACTAAAATAAATTCACCTGGACTCTGTAATAAATCTAACGTCATTATTTACTCTTTAAATTGACTGGATTAATAAGAATAAAAATGAAAATAAAACAAACTATCAACATATGACTAAAATAGGAAAAGTGTTATTATTAGAAGCGAATTAAATATTAAGATTAATATTCCTAAAAGAGTAACTTATTATTTTAATATATCAATCATGTAAACAAACAAGATGCTATTAACTCTATTTATTATTTTCCTTCCTTCAGATTCCCATACACAGGGTGACTCTAGTCTGGTCCTTTAGTAAGATTGATGAAGATGGGAACATTATCCTCTCATCTGGTCTCTCACTACCAATCATAACATCAATAGAGAGGATAAGCATACAGACAGAGAAAGGGAGAGAAATGAATAAACATGAAGTTAATGGAATATTAAATTATGTACAACACTCTCAAAGATTCAAGAAACTGCAGTAAGTATAATTAATAAATATGTAAATATATGTCTATAATGCATGAAGCAAAGATAGTATTTTTAAATATACCTACAGATAGTAATGATGACTACAGTTATAACTGGAGGATGAGTGTGCAGAATATTTAGTTTATTGAATAGAAAATATCAAAACAATAATTACTATACATATAAACATTCTACTGCTTCTTAGAAATTTAAGAAAGAAACACAATAATTAAATTAAAGTTAATGAGATCAAAAATATGAATAAATAGAAGCGATTGGCATTCAATTACTGTTGATATAATTCTAGTCAAAGCATATTAACAATTAAGAACCTACTTCATCTCAAATTCACCAGACAAATCAGAGCAACATTAAAAGACATATTAACAAAAAAAATTATCATTGTTATGATGCCCTCTTTATCTTAATCCACTAATATAACATGTACCCATCAACCCCACACACCTCTTTGCGTTATACAACAACCCTATTTAGCACACCTTTTTCACTTCACCCTATAACTGATCCCTCATCAAAACCTGTTTTGTCTCACTCACCCCATTAAATAATTCGCACCTCTCCACTAGAACCAGTTTCCTCCACCCCTACGCACCCCTCTCATGTTACCCTCTTCCCCTTGTGGTAGGTCTTAATCCCTTGTCCGATATATGAACAATTCTTGTAACTTCATTGTTTCGCATTCTCTCATTTTTTTACTCATGTATTTGATCCCAACACTGCTTCTCTCTCCCGACCCCACACTCTCCCCTCTCTCCCCTCCCTTATCTCTCCCCTGTCACTCTTTTCCATATTCCTTGCACAGACGCACACTACCTACAGTATGTTGTCGTGTATCATATAAACACATTGTTGCATATATATACACAGCAGCTTATATTATATCACTGTATACATTTATCATTATGTCTGTTTCTGAGATGTATTCAAGATTATTAACATTCCTTTATTGTCTACACATAGGCCTTTAATAGTCTTTAACAAAACAATAACACCTACCTATTGAACACACCTAGTCTTTTGAACACCTGTTGGTTGTCATGGATATATTCCATGACCGATTCATTGTGTGTAGACTCTGTACCAAGCAATAAACATATGCTGGTTCCTAATATTTACATCATATGAATTCATTTGCCTGTTACTACCATTTCTACGTTTTCTTCTCCTCTCATCTGTAACCTGGTGAGAAACCTTTCAAGTGATCTTCCCATCGAAAAGAAAGTAAAACTTCTCAGATTTAGTCTTAGTAGCGTAGCTATTTGTCAGCTTTTCTCTACAAATGTATTATCTCCTTCACGTCCTCTACTCACCGCGGTAAAATTCAATTGTTCTTATGCCCCATATTCACGAGTATCACAAAACATAATGATCCTTACATAACGATGTACCCAGGAGGTAGGAAGCTTCCAAAGAGTGGGGGCACAACATCAGAGGGGCACTTTCTCATTCCACAACCACCACTCGTTATGCTATAAACCGATACACACCGGTCATATCACTTAAATATATATGATGTGTTAGTATGCTATCAATACTATTATGGTGCACGTGAATAATTCAAATAAAATATCGAAATTAACAAAGGCTTAAGATATCCGAAAGACAGTTCTTCATCAAAGGTGCACATTTTATTTGCCAGTAGGGCACATTTGCTATTTTGGAAAAAGTGTGGGGGGGGGGCAGTGGCAATGCCCCCAGTGCCCCCTGACTCCTACCCCCTGGATGTACCTACATCACATATAATTGGATATATAAATTCATGAAATAACGCAAACTTAGAACGCCGTAACTCTTTCAACGTGTATAACACAATGTTCAAACAACTCAATTGCCCTAACCTCTTGTATATCTTCCATAAGTGAAATCCAGAAACATAGTGCATATCATAGATATCGCCCTTGCAGCATTGTTACGTACGCAGGATTCTGCGTCCGGGACGCAATGTTTTGGCCAGGGACTCAAAATCTTTAAATTGCTTCAAACTTTTTTTTTGAGAAACAAACCCAAGGATACACACTCACAACTAGGTCAACGGAAAACATTACAAAACACTTTTGAATGAACATATTTCATTATTTCTTTTCAAAAAACCACAACTTCTTACAAGAACCAAAAGTTCTCCTACTCCCACAGATCATTGAATTTGTTTGAAAATAAATATATCATAACAATCAACCGCAAGGTACAGGCTTTTCATGCTAAAAATAGACAATGATGCTTTCCAAAATTCCCGTGATTTGATTGGTTAATAGTCCCATCCATTGTCTGTGAATATTCTTGCACCTGTAGTGCTCAATGAACACGGAGTACGGGTTGTTAAACAACAATTACTTGCAACAGTTACTTCCCCCTGTGTAGAGATAGTGAAGTTTACGGTATAGGCTATAATGTGTTTGCACTCCAATATCATAACGTTAGGCCTTGTCACATACAGTACGTATACATTTTGACAACGAAGATGCACTTGCATTGTTTTTGAGACTATCACGTAATATTTGAATCATTGTTTTGATCAGAAAATGTTAATGAGTGGAGACAATCTATGAATTTTGTGGGAAGGTAACATCTCTGATCCTGATCAGGATATTTCAGCTCACAGTGTCTTTCTCTGCATTAACCCTTTTAGGCATAGGGGGTTGGGCACACAATTAGGATTTGGGGCACTTATTTTGTTAGGGCTGGTTTATAAAGGTTAGGGACAACTTCTCTATTAGAAAGTTGATTTAGATCAATAGAGAACAAAATTTGGAATTGAAACATAAAAAAAAGATATGCAAATTATATATTTCTAGGTTAAAATCATTATTCCAAGTTTGTTCTTTGTTTACATTCTACAATTACAGCCTAACGTTGGCATAACGTTAGGCCTAGCCTAGCTTAGCCTAGCCTTTGTTGACTTACAATTTCTGGATCCTCAAAAAGGACCGAATCTTGATAAACTGGTTCGACCAGAACGTCCTGGTCCTCAGAGTTGCTAATGTAAAATGTGCATTCTCACCATCAGTAGTTTCTGTTGCAACATTTTTTCGCGGTCCAATTAACCAGTATATGTTATTTTGGTGCAACATTCGTGTATAAACTACTGTACTTTAGAACATTGAACTGATTTTTTAAAATCTACATTGCGTAAAAAGCTATTCACATAGACCTACTGTAATTTTCGTATAGATGATTGCTTGCAAAGAGCCCAGGATAAATGTTGGACCAGATTTTAAGGATTTGCGCATGTGTAGTTCAAAATGAAGCTAGAACAGGCATGTACATGCAGTAGTACATTGAACTCGAATTTAGCGAGAGATATGCACACTGTAGGTAGGCCTACTGGGATTTTTGAAGAGTTGGTTGTTGGAATCGATGCAAGGTCAAAGCAAGGAGCTACTACGGAGTTGGCGAGTAGGGATGTAAAAGGGCGGATGAAGGAGGTGGGGGGCTGGGGGTGAAATAAGTTGAAACGGCAGGGTGGTCGAAAGGGGGGGGGGCGGGCTCGGCTGCCCCTGAAAAACAGCGAAGCTAAGGCACTGAGCATTTCTGCTCTATATATTGTGTATAAGTTTATTCACAAAGTATAGGCTGTGATACTACACTAGTATTAGTAACAGTAGGTCATACGATAAAAGTAATTGGTTTTCGATCAGGACGCAAGCTTTTTTTACGGGACGCAAACTTTTTTGGGGGCTTGCGTCCCTGGGACGCAAAATTTTTTCACTTATAACATTACTGCCTTGTCTCATCTCGTTGGAACATTTAAGCCCTCTCTTCCCCCTCCCATTAATCCCACTATCTGCTAATGAAATATATGGTTTCAAGTAGCTTTTAGGATATAATTATATTAATTATAAAGTTTTATCTAAGCAACCCGCTCTGAAGAACCCTTTCTGTATGCCCTCTATATCATCCCAATCTCATGATATGAACTGACAATTAACAGAACAGAATATGTGAACAGAGCAGATTCCAAACGACCTATAATAAGCGTCTCACCTCTGTAGAGCTGATGTAACTCTCATATACAGTGAGCCACTTTAAGCTGCTCATCAGAGCATTAATAAATTATATAAAAGATGTTTTAACTCTTTCTTTGCATCATAACTATACATATCTACGTTTTGTTTTTGCAAGTTTTGTATTGAAATCCAAAAAATAAATTTTATAATTGTGACCAAATTTGACCTTGAAATGCCCAAATAGCCCAAAATATTGGTAAAATGTGATGTTTTAGGGCGCTGTTCACAGGCATCATTGGGCATATGACCCTGAAAATGCAATTCATTGGTAGTCCTTATGCTAGTGTACCACCCTCTTAATTGTTATGCACCTGTATGCTAATGCTAAGAAGTTGTTATCATTTGAATTACTCAAATCGGCTTGTGCAAGCATTTTCATACATATGAACTACGTGAATTTCACAATTTTCGAGGAGTAAATTTGAGTAAATAACACAAAAAAAAACAACTTTTTGACTAGAGTTTTTAAAATAAGGTCAATACACTCCTGAAAAATGGTTTCTAAAGAAAAATTGAAATTTACCCACAGGCCAAAATTGGACCCCCAATTAGGGCCAGAAGTGAGATTTCTTAACGTACGACCCGCTTGACTGTTTTTTGGCACTTTTCCCGTACAACTACCACTGGAGAAGGATCCTATGCAAATTTAAACTCAAACATGCCTTTGCTTGTGAATATAGAGCACACTCAAAGTAGGGCCAGAAAAGGCCCCTATCTCATTTTTTGTCATTTTAATTTTTCTCAAAATTAGCTAAATTCGAAGACTGGTCACATGTCTTCCACAATATCTGTGATA
This sequence comes from Apostichopus californicus, assembly GCA_020650975.1. NCBI lineage: Eukaryota > Metazoa > Echinodermata > Holothuroidea > Aspidochirotida > Stichopodidae > Apostichopus > Apostichopus californicus. The sequence goes on from JAIPMN010057512.1 coordinate 22,736, forward strand.
TCAGACATAAAATACTTGACAATTATGTAAAAGATGCCTCCAAACTTGACACAAATTTAGGGCTCTTAAAATGCAATTTGGATTTGGTTGCTAGGCGTGGCCATATCCTAGCAACCAAAAGTTGTTTTGCCCAATTTCATCCTTTGAGACATGTGGAAAGAGAACATATCAATTTCAGGCGATTCTGAGAGGGTCGACTTGGAATCGACCAAAAATCTGTTGATTTGGCATGGATTGACCCATATGCCTTTATGTAATGTTTGTTACTCGCCTGTCCACATTTATTGTACACTAAGTTGTATCAACATATCTGGGCTCTGTGCTTTAATTAGTTCAATGTAGATACTGTAATATGACTCATATGCATTTAATCTAGACGATGATACAGTCTACAAGTTATACAAAACACGGTTACATAACAGGGCGGGACATTCTGATTGGTCATTGAAAGGAGAATTGAAATTGCATTCTGCAAATTGAAAACTCTAGGCATGTTTTAATACTAAGAAAAATTAACCATTATCCATAACCTCAGTACTGTACTTGCTATAAAGGAAAATTGCTAAAAGAATTCTGCGTAGTTAATATAACTTGACAAACCGAAATTTGTATGAGATAATTATATTTAAAACTGTAGCATTATAGAGGTTTTGCTAAGGAAAAACACAACAATAATTTATTAACATATACATATTTCGTTTACGTTGAGAGATTTATACTTAACTTTTATCAAGGAAATTTAAAAACTTGATTTTTTTCATTTTCAATTATTAACGTGTATATTTAATAATGTTATAGAAATGTTTTGTTGTTATGTGAACATTTCAAATTTAGTTATTCCTCTCTTACCGGTCTCCTGAAATCATACATTTGCCCATCTACCTAACCAGTCAAAACTGTTAGCATTTAGCACAGCGCCCCGCTGACCCACTACCGGGTCATCACCCAATTCCCCTTAGTACACATCCGTCTCCTGACGTAGAACCTTGTACAAGAGGTAGAATACTTTTCTTTATATGTTCATGATATGTATGGCAAAAAACAGGCCACGTGATGACGGACGAAACTACTCATCCATCATTCAAGGTCCGGTGGAGGTGTAGGGGGTAATCTGTTCACATTATTAGAACAGGTCACAATCCACGAAAAATTAGTTCTGATCGATGGTAGCATTGATTTCGATGAAGGGTTCTTTTGTGGAAGTTCCATTGTTAATAACCTCATGATTATATCATTTTATATTCATAATGTTAGTACAGTGAATCCAAAAATTAAAACTGTCAAGGAACAAAGAGGCTAAGCATAATCTGCAACCTTGTTTAATATATATTATTTGAACAATTATTACTTTTAAAAATATTGTAAGCTTTGTCTTTGGTCTTGTTCAGATTAAATTCATATAGAAACTTTCCCTTCATATGTACCAAGCAGAACTGACCCGATGAAACTTTATATTGTTTTATGATCATTGATTTAAAAAAAGGGTTATTAATTAATCTATGTTATTGTCGATACACAGGAATCTTTCTATTCTTGCCCTCTTCTTCTTCATTTTTTAAAAATTGGGGGGGGGGGGGGAATTGGTTATAATCGTTATTATTAGCTGAAATATGATATTTTATTTAGGATTTTTCTCTTCTATGATTCCAGCCTAATAGATTGTCTGCTGCCCTCATCTATACATATTGAACCATCTTTATCCGCATTGAAATCTCGAGGTGTTACAGGTGTGGTATATTTTATATATTGATCAACCAGTTTATATTGGTGTTTTTTTATTACTGGAAGTGAAAGCATCTCTACCGTTAGTAGATAACATTCATAAATGTGTTACGTATATACTTGTACGACACAGGAGAGGGTCGACGTGATTTCATCAAATATGGAAAGTTAAACACTAATATCATGAAAGACTACTCACATAGGTATATATAAAATGAAGTGATATTGACAAAATATGGATAATCGTTAATAATATGCGAATCAAGCAAAGAATACTAGCTGTGGTTCAGTGCGCATGGTACAGTATCTTGTTAACACGTGTCATCATTTCTTGTGTATAGGAGATGCCCTTAGAATAAAAAATCACATAATTATGTAATTGATTTGGAAATGGATTATGATAAGTGTGTTACTTCTGGTTTGTTTTTGTGATATATCATTTCTATTGAGCCAGTGATTTTTGTCAATTATATCCTCTTGATGCAGTTTCAACGTTTGTAAAAGACAAGAAATACAAACAAGTTTGCAAAACCATTATATATCTACCTCAAGTGTTTATAAACTTCCAAAGTCACAGGGATTACTAGATTTTTGATTCTTTATCAAATGCTGCTCCTACCAGTTATCATCCTCCCCCATGTGGATAATCGAATAATGAACACAGCAAATTCACATTTTTTTCTTCAAACTTATGTTCCCAATAGGTGTATATGAGATACTGTATAACTAAGGGTTATAGCAACTATTCTGCTTTGTTCACACTACAATGATTGAGTGTGAGAGTTACTTCTGTGTGTTATATAGGGAACAACGACGGCCATGGTCAGATGTGTGGTGTACACATGCGCCCTCTATTTATTAGAGAAATCATCCATATTTTCGTCAAGTCACCATCACGGTTAATCAAGTTATGTAGTTTTTCGGGCTGAATAGTCAAGGTAGAATTATTTCCATTACTACATATTAGTTGAAATACATTACTATACACCCCAGTTTCGAAGACTAAAGTGAAAGGAAGTGACATTTATTGCTAGTCTGAAATTAAGACTAACTGAAACAATGCTTTGGAAATATTCTACTTTCAATGCATCTTTTGAAGGTTCAATTTAAATATTCATTAATATTTATGAACACAAATTTTCAAATCGTTCACTTAACGCGGCCGATAAATAAAGAATTCGGTCAATTCCCTCCGAGCAAGTTACCAATCAAGTCACTTAGAGAGTGAACAACCTGCAGTGAAATGCCATGAATCATCGTTTAATAATATCTTCAAAAATGTGAAAAATTATTGATTTGGGGAAATTCTTTTAGAATTGTTCCACAATTTGACGCTTGCTGTTATTCTAGTTAACGTACTGTATCATCATCATCGTCGTCATCATCACGAATATTCATAAATAAATATGAACCAGAATTAGCAAATCTTACACTCGAATAGAGAAAAAAAAACAAATAAAGAATTCTGCCAAATCCTTGGAAAAGTTAACAATCAAGGCATCTAGAGAGTGAACAACTTGTACTTAAAATGGGATGAATAAAGTTTAATCATATTGTAGCGGAAATTGACTTTGATAGGTTATTACGTAAGCTAATTTTAGAGGGAACCTTTCTGTTGAGCTCGTACAGAGACAACGTATCTATTCTTAGAGTACGTAGTTTATAGCAGGGAGTTTTTATTGAAAACAACTCACTGTTTATGATATGACCGTTGATTGGTCAGATCTTCACTGCGGGTATAATACGGGGTTGTTCTGATGACTGTTCATTAGTCAGATTTTACCTGCGGGTGTTTATACGGGGCTGTTTTAATGATCGTTGATTAGTCAAATCTTAACTGCGGGCGTATATGCAGTAATTGATTTTTAGCAATTGTTGATTGGTCAGGATTTTTAGCAGTGTATATGCTTGTAGTATTTCCGGGGTATTTAATGATATGTCGTTGCTTTAGCAGGGCTGATCGGTTGGATTGAAGAGAGAGCCTACATCTCCTATCCCGTACAGCTAACTTGTTTTTTATTCCTTGCCCGAAGGCTCAAGGAATCTATGCGATGGTGATTGCGTGTGTGTGTGTGTGTATGTGACGCTCTTGGCTCGTAAACACGATAACTCAACAATGGCAAGTTGGATTGAAGTCATACTTGTTACATAGATGCGCCACACTGAGTAGATGAACCCTGTTGATTTTGGTGCTCATCTCATGAATACTGTAATAATGAGGTCACAGGGTCAATCGTAAAAATCTTCAAATGCTAATAACTCTGCAACCAGAAATCAGAATTTATTTATACGTAGTATTAATGTGTTGGTAGATAACGGGTACATGGTGATATATTTTCAAGTTTATATTATGCATATTTATTAGGAGGCGGGGCTTAAGTTTATTTCCACTAAAATAGCTTGTAAACATGGTAACTGAACAACAACAAGTTGGATTGAAGTCATACTTGCATCATAGATGCGCAATAGTGAGTAGATGAACCCTATTGAATTTGGTGCTCATTTTATGAATAATAATGAGGTCATGGGGTCAAACGTAAAAATCTCAAAATGCTAATAACTCCGCAACCGATAATCAGAATTTTTCATACTTGGTATTAATGTGTTAGTAGATAGCGGGTACATAGTAATATATGTTCAAGTTGTTATCATGCATATTTATTAGGGGCGGGGCTTAAGTCTATTTTCAATAAAATAGCTTGTAAACACGGTAACTGAACAATGAGAAGTTGGATTGAAGTAATACTTGATACATATATGTGCCATAGTGAGTAGATGAACCCTATTAAATTTGGTGCTGATCTCAAGAATATTAATGAGGTTACAGGGTCAAATGTAAACATTTTCAGAATTGAATCATACTTTGTGTGAAAGTGTTGGTAGATAGCTGGTACATGATAATGTTTGTTCAATGTGTTATTATGCATAATTATTAGGGGGCAGGGCTTGAGTTGATTTTTGCTAAAAATAGCTTGTAAACATGGTAAGTATTTAGTAGGTAGGTCGACAGTCAGTGAAAGAACCTTGCTGATCAATTTAATCAACAATGACGAAAGCTTGGGATTATTATCTCAATTGGCAAGGAATCACAATAAGCCCATTGGCTTTCTGGTTAGAAATGAAACAGCCAGCCATAAACATATTTTTTGTATTAAAAATGTAGAACCACTGTGAGGATTACATGTAAAGAGTGACCAGCTCCTGCGCATTGCCCGACACCCGTGCAGAGACCGACCCTGGTAAAGTGCCCGACCCCGAGCTGTGTCAGGTACACAGGCACTGCCGTGCAATGTGCGACCCCTAGACTGTATACAGTGTAAGGATTGCCCGACTCCTAGACAGTGTATACAGTGTAAGGAATGCCTGACCCCTAGACAGTGTATACAGTGTAAGGATTGCCCGACTCCTAGGCAGTGTATACAGTGTAAGGATTGCCCGACTCCTAGGCAGTGTATACAGTGTAAGGATTGCCCGACACCCGTGCAGAGACCGACCCTGGTAAAGTGCCCGACCCCGAGCTGTGTCAGGTACACAGGCACTGCCGTGCAATGTGCGACCCCTAGTCTGTATACAGTGTAAGGATTGCCCGACTCCTAGACAGTGTATACAGTGTAAGGAATGCCTGACCCCTAGACAGTGTATACAGTGTAAGGATTGCCCGACTCCTAGGCAGTGTATACAGTGTAAGGATTGCCCGACTCCTAGACAGTGTATACAGTGTAAGGAATGCCTGACCCCTAGACAGTGTATACAGTGTAAGGATTGCCCGACTCCTAGGCAGTGTATACAGTGTAAGGATTGCCCGATTCGTAGACAGTGTATACAGTGTAAGGAATGCCTGACCCCTAGACAGTGTATACAGTGTAAGGATTGCCCGACTCCTAGGCAGTGTATACAGTGTAAGGATTGCCCGACTCCT
>JAIPMN010057649.1:0-11323 GCA_020650975.1 Apostichopus californicus
AAGAAATATAGGCTAATTTGAGGTTCAAATGATGCTGTAAAGGAGGTTTTATACTCTATTATGCTAAATGCTAAATAAATGATGGTTGCTAAGTCAAAATTTGATGCAAATTTGTTTTATGTATACTTGACAATTACAATGCGGTTTTTTCGAACGCTTGTGCGGGTCGGCGGGTTTGGGTGTTAGAATGCGGGTCTAATTCCCGCGAATTGCGGGTCAGTTGGGAGCTCTGCATTTAATTTTAAACCAGAAAACGAAAAGGTTTAGACTAGTCTACCACTGCTATTCCTCTCGATTTTTTTAATTTTCAATCATATGATTTAGCGGATGTTCGGAAACACTTTTTGGCTCACCTTTGGGGGGCGTGGCCCCCCTTGCTCCCCCCCCTTGGATCCGCCAGTGGCTAGCCTAATACACAAAAATAGGCTACTTCTCACACATGATAACTGAATTATTAGGCCTTTGTCTACATATTAACGTACTGAAAAATGATACAACAGGTCAAGTTGTACGCTTATCTTAACATACATGCAGCCGTGATTAAAAAAAGTTTTTCGAGTTGATTGAAACATGTTCTGATACACAAGTGGTTGAAAGAAAAACAATCATGACATCTGGAAGTGGTACTCCAATAAATATTCATTTGACTTCAGTATATTTAAATGGCTGGGGAATTTATGGAATTAAAAAAAATGAGTCAGGTGGAAGTAGTTTGTATATTATGTATTGATTTATATTTATTTAATTATAAATAAAAGTACAAACATTCATTTACTGGGTGGGTGGCCTATGTTTGTTGTGTTGCATTTTCTTTTTGCATTATTTTTTATACTACTAACAAAATAAACTGTGCATATTAAAAACAACCAAATGGTTCCAATCACACTTTGATTATTATCATTATTAATTTTTGGTGTTTATGCAACAATAAAGGAATAAATAGTAGTATTTACATCATTGATGATTAAGCACCAATTGTAGGTAACACTGTATGTGAAGCTAGTAATGAAAACGAAAGCACGTCGTACGGTTTAAAAGTTATATTTAGCGATCATAATGATCCTGATATTTCTCTCACTGCAGATACCAATATCTGAACTAGATATGCAGTGGTCCTTCAGTAATGTAGATAAAGGTGATATCGTGCTCCAATCTGGTCTTTGTTTACCAACCCTCTCAACACTGGAGAAGTTATCAGTAAATGCAAACAGTGCAGAACTTACCGAGGAAGACGTTATTGGACTATTGAACTATGGAGTACAGTCTAATAGATTCAAAGAGCTTTGGTAAGTAAAAAATATTACGAATAATGAAAATGATTATAATAAATGAAATAAAGACAAGGCCTACGGTTAGCATGATTAACATTTAGATATGTATGTAGGCCTAAGTCTAGAATAATGAACTTAAATATATGTATGTAGGCCTAGGCGTAAACACAGCGTAGACGAAATAGCTATTAATCATAGTTCTAAAATTTTTAGTTAAGAAACATATGAAAAGAAGGCAATTTCGCTCAATGTGTTTGAATCAGACGATTAAAATCATTGGCGACAAAGGATTAAACACATTCCTCCTAGATTCTTCCTAAATTTCAGTCTCATTATCAGGTATAACGTATACCCTGATAAACATTTACGAAAATGAAAAAAAAAACAATCAGTTTAGTGCATTCATGACACAGCACAATATTATCACCGGCAATGAATGGCCGCTATACGTACTGTCATTGCAACAGATCTAAGGACTGACTAATAATACATTTTAATATGATAAAAATGATGATAAAATTATTATTAAGACCCTTACACTCCTAACTTGAATCAACTTTAGCTGACCTACAGCTGCGCATTCGAGGAAAGTATTTTAAATGATGGTTACAATTGACACCGACATTGGCACATGACAGTCGCGACAGTTTTACGTTAAAATGCGTACAGTTTAAATGTTAGTTGAAACAGTTATGTAAAAGACCACTTTAATGCGGGTAGTGTATTATAACCGATCATCGTACCTGCAACGAGGTAGGTTTATCACACATAGATATGTAAGTTTGTGGATATCCATGGATTATCATATCAACAACATTATTATGACCATGGATATATTGGAACAGTGAGATCACTTCAATTTATCACATTTAACATAGGTAACAGAGAGAAGAACGAAACATTCAGCAGAGATGAAATATGATGAACCGTCACAGTTGCATGCCAGCTACAGTTTTCTTAAAGAAATGATAGCGTTTAGTCGTTATATCATTATGTATATAATGTGTAAACTGTATATTATATAAATTAGATACAGAAACATCATTTTATATTAACAATAAGATGGATACGTGTTGTTCAACATTATTCAGAAAATAACGTGAGAGGAACAATCGTCAACGTGTGTTTTTTCATTGGGAGGGAGGGGGGGGGGGGGGGACAGTGAGAGGAGTCACAAGTTTAACTTAACTAACATTCTTGTTTTACAGGTTTTATCATTGTAAACTGCCAGCATCCATCAGACCTAACATGATACCGGAAACAGCCAAATCAACAAATGTTAAAGGTATTTTGCGGCAGCTCACAATGGGATTTGTTAAATGGGCGTGAGAAAAAATTGTGGGTGATTATTTGGATAGTTGTATTGTGTGTGTTTGGAAGGGGGGAGGCAGATGGGAGGGAAGTTTTTCGAAGGGAATTACTGAAACAAGTGTATTATAGCACGTGTGTAGCTATGGCCAATAGTACATACTCTATTACATTGTGTATGGGTATACGAACTGGTTCAAAGTGTTCCAATCCTTTGTCAATTCTTTATGAATTTTGCAGCGAAAACCGAATTTTCATCTGTAATATTTATGTAGGTGGAAGCAGTTTCAATATTATGATGATGAAACGATGTACAAAACTATGTTACAAAATTTGACTGAGAAGTAAAAATTTACTCTACTTCTTTTTACTGTTTTTCTCTATTTTTAATTCAATTTACACTTGACTGCGAACTTTGTCTATTAATTGTGAGAAAAGAGGATAAGGTAGAGTGGGGGGGGGGGTGTCTTCGAGAAACGACACTTAGTAAAGACCATTCTTTTTTAATAACTAATAATACCAAAGTGACGTTAAGAAAAAAACATTGCTGTAAAAATTTCGGCTCTTCTACTTAATTAAGGTAGTTAATAGACCTATCCCTTCTGTACGGTTTAATATTTTTTGTTTATTACTGTTTGAAAAATGAATAAACTCGAAAGAGATATGAAGAGACATAAAGATCCCACCAACAAAAACAAAATAACTATCGAGAATTATTTTAATATTTCAGTATATTAGTTTTATTTTGCCATTGTAGGTAGGAACGACCAGTAATATATATATATTTTTGTAATTGTCTTTCTCTGAAGTTCTTTGGCCGGAAGAGACCTGTCAGCTTGATCTACAGTCTGGTAAATGGAAACAGGTTGGTGATATGATAGTAAACATATGTAAGGATCAAAATGGCCCATATTGTGTAATTAATATATTTAACTACTAGTTGTGTACTTAATATAGCATATTTAACTGATAGTATACCGTGGAATATCCCATTGGAGCGGGTAATAATACAAGTCTAACACAGTGTGTGATATGCGGCTTAAACTGTTGCAAACATTTACAAGAATGAAATCAATTGAGAAGTTATCAATAGCTATTTTCCTCTCTGGGTAACAGTCAGGTAGGAATATGAATAGCGAGATGGTGGGGAGGAGGAGGGGAGCCAGTTGGTACCACTTGGTGGTATAGGCTACTTAGATTCTTAGAATATCCTCACGGTAATTGACAGTTTCACAAAATGATGACATTATGTAGAAACAGTTGAATAAATATGAAATAATACATTTTATGTATTAACGATTAAGGAAGAGGAGAGCAAACAGAAGACTAAGCTATGTACGAGATGAGGTGATAGAGTAGAGACAGAGTAAAACCAACACATGAAATATCAATATAATTTAAAGGATTTTAACCAGAAAGTGTCAGTATCTAGAGTAGAAAGAGACACGTTAAACATTTTGGAATTTTGGTCAATTTATTTCATAGGCCGAAGACATCCAGACTATTACACAGCTGTGTTCAAATACTGTCGTCATCAATAACGAAAGCAATCAAGAATCACAGAAGTCAACCATAGAACTCCTGAAGAAAGCATCCAGGCATGACGTAAGGCTACATTAAAGGGATACGATGAATTAGAACACATCACATAAAAATTAATAACTTTATTTATTGTTCTCCCCAACTATCGGTGATTTTATGGTAGGCAAGGGCGGGAACGTCGTGGTCGAGGGGGGGGGGGGGGCGATTGGATGATGAGGCATATCACTAACTTTTCTAGGTTTTATATTTTGTCGGTTAATTAATTTTTGGGGGATCAGAATTAGATAATTTAGGACCATTCTAAACAAACTGTGATCTGATAGATAAAATAAGAGATTTTAATTAAAAAAAAATTAAGTTAAACATACAGAAATGTTACAAAGTTAACTAGTGGATTATTTTATGCTAGAGACACTTAAAAACTTATCCTCTTAGCTACTGAACTACTCAACAACATGCAAAACAAAAAGGCCCAGAACTATTATTTACCTAATTTAATATTTATTAGGCCCTCACCTGAACCACCATTACTCCCCCAAGGCTCCAATACAACATGTTATAGCATATAGCCCACACAACAGAAAAACTACAGAGCTTCCTGATCTAAACAACATTAACATATCATGTTTTAATTACTTATGTAACGCCGACCGAATTCTATTCAGTCAAGTCGGAACACAGAGTCTCGAAAAATCAGCCAAAGAGTTCAAGTATAATGTCTAAAAACTTTGTTAAAAAGAAAACACTTTTCTCTTGTTATATACGGTTAATGAAGTACATCAATTAATCCTCCAATCAATGATGAAACACTTTAAGATGAGTTAAATGGTAGCAATAAATCTTTGGGCATAATACATGGCTTAACTCATTTATAACACTATTGGAAGTAAAGCAGTACAAAAAGATAAGTGTAGACCAAACCTCGCAGCCTCTGCGAGTTCTGACAATAACTCGCAATATGCGAGCGAACCCTAAAAGTCGTAATTCCTGCGAGCTGATCTGTTCCCCGCTACTTGCGAGCTGTGCTGTATCTCGCAAATCAGTGCGAGCTGGGTTGTTTCTCGCAGCTTGCGAGCTGTGCTGTATCTCGCAAATCCGTGCGAGCTGGACTGTGTCTCGTAGCTTGCGAGCTGTGCTGTATCTCGCAAAGCCTACGAGCTTAAACTGAAACCCAGGTATAATTCGGGTCTTAAATACACATATTCACAAAATAGGGAGATGGTCGAGCTTCGGCTTCAGGTTACTTTCAGTACTTGTATGTCAATCTTTCTCAAAATACCGAATTGAATTCTGAGCTAGAATAATGCTCCAGCCTTGTAAATTTTAGGGTAACACCGCAAGTAATTCTGGCAAACTTTAGTATTATATTTGGTCTAGATAGATAAACAAATATTCTAACGTTGGTTAGGTTCACTTCACTGACCCGGTCGATCTAACATTGACGGATACTAACGGCTTATTCGTAACTTTTTCAGATTCCTAAATTAATTAACACATAAGAGAAAAACAAATGAAAATCATTACCAAGTAAAATGTCCAGAATCCCCGATACCAGTCACCAGGTAGAACCAGGAAACAGAATTACGGTTCCTTGATAAATCACTTTCACTAAATACGTACAGTATAGAGAGCACACGCATGATAAGCACTGCAGTAAACGACTGCAATTACTTAGCGCTGACCGACCACTCTCTCAACTTTTGGGCTTCTCCCTGCCACGAACAATTACCAATCCTATTTACCAAGTAGCTTGAATAGCTGAGCTCGGTGACCCCCTTTTTATGTTTTTGATGTAGGCCGAAGCGTGCGCACGCAGGAAGCGGGTTCCTTTTTGTTTTGGAATACTGTCTGCACTACTGGAAAACACGCTGAGCTTCCTTAGATCTAAAGAGAAAGGGTTAAAGGTCTGGGGCCTGAGACGGGGAAATTAAAATAAGAATACTGCATAGCCCGAGCTCAATACAAAAACGTAACGTAATTGCTAGACTTATGTCAAATTTCTGTAACACTTAACAACCTGATACAAAACGAAATACGACTCAACACGAAATAAATAATAATCAAACATAAATGTATAACATACGACAGTTTTAGCTTAGTTCCCACTAATCCTCTAAGATACTCAACTACTACCCCCTCCCTGCCCCCCCCCCCAATGTATCTATCCCTCTATAGGTCCTGTAGATTAGCTCCAAACTGACCCTATAATCGGAAACAATATTGCAACCTACAATACAACTTCGACACTCATATTTCACCTTACAATATTATTGGGTAAAGTACACCAATGTACACATGTAACACACGTCACTTTCCCTCCATCAGCTTATCTTGTAAACAAAATTATGACCTCACCTTACCCTCACTAAAACAAAACGTGTCTTTATTTATTGTTTAGTAGTCTATTCATTATATTAATTATTGATTTTCCTTCTAGTGAGTGTTAATCCTGTATTTATAATTCTATTTCAGTTGTTTTCTTCCCCTATACTAGAATTACTTACAACTGGACCGTGAAACTACCCATACCATTTACAGAATATGTATTACCCCCCACCCTCCACCTCGACCCTTTCCCTGAACCACTGCACACCCTCCTGTTCCCCTTTTGTTCAATAATTCTACAACATTGTGTCTCTTTACAGTAAAGATAAATATTATTTTAACTGTGCACTTTCACCAAACACACCCCCTTTACACCAATTTGAATATTAAACTATAACCCCCTCTTACCCCAGGACCATTAGTCCTGCATAAGTTATAATAAAAATAGTCAACTCATCAACATATATATATTTATTTTATTATGATATAATTATTAATATTTTATTTATTATTTCCTTTCCTTCAGATTCCTATATACTGTGTGGATCTAGTCTATTCCTTTAACAAGGTTGATGAAGGTGATATTACTCTCTACTCTGGTCTCTCTATACCAATCCTAACATCAATAGAGTATATGAACATATACACAGAGAAAGGGAGAGAAATGAATAAACATGAAGATAATGGAATATTAAACTATGTACAACACTCTCAAAGATTCAAGGAACTGGAGTAAGTATAATTAATAAATATGTATATAATATTAGTCATTAATAAAATAACTAATTAATATTAATGATGTAAACAAGATAGGAATTAATAATATAGTTAGTATTTAATAATTAATAAAGGTTTTATTGATAGGTTTAGATAATTGTAGAAGTAAAACAAATAATGAAGAAGAAATTGAAGAAGAAATCGACTTACAATGAAAGAACAGTCATCAGGTAAGGAATATGATGAATAGGAGAGTAAAATAGAGACAAAATGAAACAGAAAAAACATATTTACAAAATAAAATTAAAAGATAGATTTGTATTGCAGTAAAACTGATAAAAGTATTTCTAGCGTGAGAGAAGAATATATTTTTTTACCTGCTTTATAATTATTATTAATAAAATTGAATAAGGAATCAAAGAGAGTAATTGACAATTATGTAAGCAAAGTAAAGTAACACGATAATATTATAACAAAGTAAAGAAAAACATTTATTGATAAATATGAAATTGTCAAAATTCTTATATAGAAATTTAGTAAATAAATAAATAAAGCAATAATGAATGAATTGTTTACCAACTAAATTAAATAAAACAGTAGGTAAAATAAATTAATAAACGCTAGAAAAAAGAAATCAACACAGAAAGAAAAAACATTAATCTCAAAGTTTCAAAATAAAACATTCAAGCTAAAAGTCTTCATTAAGAAATGTAAAATGCTCAAAATTTAGTAAATAAATTGATAAAACGAAAATAAATAATGAATAAAACGTAACTAACTAATTGAAATTAAACAGTAGGTAAATCAAATTTAGAAAACACCAAACATAAAAAATATAAGCAGTATCCTAGAAATGTTAGAAACTTGTTTGTTATTGGGGGTTTTATGTAGCTTAATGTTTAGTTTAAAACCTTCAACATCAACAGTGAAATGAATTATTTCCCGCAATTAGTTATGAAGCTGAATAAATAAATATATTTTTGTTAATAAGAGAATGAGATGTGCCTACAATGTACATGCCTTGAACAATGTATATAATACTAAATATCCTTTACCAGGTTCCCCTCTCTCACCCCTTGTCCTTTCGAATACCATTCCTCTAATCATTAAAATGTTCCCATGTGAATTTCCCTAACAATGCCGCAACAACTATATATTGGCCGCACCACCAAGCCCACCTCCGCACTGCTAGCAAACCATTCTGCTGTGCCTACTAACTGTAAATCATGCACTGAGCCAACGCATAGACTGCAAAGTCACCGCCATTATGGTCAGGTATACCATGAGGTTATTCAGACCGAAATATAATGTCAAAGGTAAATGATCGCATTTCAACAACGGGTATCATACCTTCAGCTTTTATTTTAGATTGTCATATTGTCAACCTTTATCCTTCCACCGATATACCGTATATTGTATAAGCGGCACCTGGTAGTCGATAATTAATGACATGAGTACCAACACTGGATGGACAGTGCTTGAATTTTATATGACGTCACACTTCTAATTACAATGAATCTCTTCTTCAGATTTGGTTACTGTCTGCTGCCACCTAATATTACATCTTCCTCTCTGGCAAATCTGAAAGCAAGGAATGTCAAAGGTACAGTATAAAGCTCTTATTGATGTACTAGTGATCTTTATCAGGGAGTGCTGGAATGGAGCAAGGAAAGGTTTTGGTGCAACTTTAAGGTTGAAGAGTCACTACTGTGTCAAATGTGACCCTTAATTTATATAGTCCAGCCTGGTCTATCATTAGTACTTCAATTTCAATTAGCTACAAGGACAGAGAGATTGATTGGTGTGTACGTTAAGTGTATTGAATATAGGAATATGTTGTTAAAGGTCAAGTGACACGTAGACTTGACTTTACATAATGTAAAACTTAACAATTCTTATGTTAAGAAAAACCCAACACCGCGATCATTTTCCGTCTCCAAAGGGGTAGAAATCGGTAAAAAGTACTATTACGTAATAGATTCAGTGACGTCACGGGGGAAAGCGCAGAAGAGTGCAAGCATGTATATATTATGCGCAGTGTATTGTAGGGTAATGTAGGGTTATTTAGTAATGATGAACTGGTTTTATTACTTAGGTTAATGATTGTGATAATTTCTCAATCTAGTTGCAAGTGAGATGGTATCAGGAAGGATTTCTAACCTTCTTTTTCCTTTAAACCATTTTTTTCATGTCACTAGTGTGAGCGTTGTTTTATATAAACTATTTCTATTGACGCTTGTTCAATAATATCGGAACTGATTTTATGAGTTCTTGTCTGTTACTTTGATGAATTTCAAAAATACCGAGAACATATGTGTGGCTGTGCTACATCATACTATTTTACTATACACATGAGTGAGTGGTCATGACGTCATACTCATTTTAATAATCAATTCAAGCAACTGGGCGCTTCACCACCTTACATTTAATACAAAGCAGCAACTGCAACACTGTGGTAGTTGTTACCGAATTTCATCTTCAGTTCTACACCAAGGAAAAAAAAAACAATCGGTGATTTTAAGCGGCAATTTCTAAAACGGTAATATTGTGCGTATAGGCACACAGTTGAATTAAACTTATTTTTACGTCTATGAATGAAACAGGGTCTATGTTAATGTAGCTGACGTTTGCTTGTAAAATAAGCGGGAACTCACTTGGCAACTAAAATAGGAGAAATTGTTTATGTTAAATTAACACAATCAGCAGATCAACGCATTTTTCGATCATTATCCGATAACAATCAGACTAAACGTTGGCACACTTTCTTGTATGTACATAATTATATATACCTACACCGTTAGCCATGGAGAAAAACGTTTATAACATGTTTAGCAAATGACTATGAATGTAGCAATGTCAGTGCGTATCACTTCTGGTACACATGACCGAAGGATATCCAGAGTCTGACCTGAGGTAACATTTTAAAGGGATACGGCAAATGCGCTATCAGTGAAACATAACTAGCTGAAAGGTACAAGGACACACATGAGTAAACTTGAAGGTCACATTTACTGAAATTGAAGTTTTAAATCGCCACACGATGACACAATTTCCAATGTAATCTGGCACGGCATAGAACTCTGATGGAGGAACACATCTGTAGTTAATATGGAACAATCTGGATATACTAAATTCGAGATGCTGAATCTTTTTTCGTTATAAATAGGAGTGGGGGAGTAGGACCATAGGCGTAGGAGGCGGGGACTGGGGGGGGGCGCAGCCCCCAACCAAATATTTTTGTAAAAATGCGGGCAATATGCTGATAATTTAATGTTGGTTATATTTTTCGGGCAAGTTGTTACAGCCCCCCCCCCCCTGAAATGAAATTGCGCACCTACGCCTATGAGTAGGACCCCAAATAAAAAATGAAAAACATGTACATGTGTTACAGAAAAGTTAAACATATATTCGCAGCCATTCTGTCACATTCAGGGACATGGTAAAAAAAATCACATAACCAGTTTTCGCCTCATCAAAATGAAGCAAATTTAAACTATAGATTGCCCTTTAATTATACCAAGATCAATTACGTTGGATGTGCCTTATTCTTCTTGAAATCAAAATTGTGTTGAATACAATGTAGGTTTTTTTTTTTTTAAGATTTAGTAAACCATTTTTTTTTTTTTTTTTGTATTTGTCTCGATTACAAAAAACTAACAATATTGTTCAATACTTAAAATAAATAACATAAAGGAGGATCTACAGGTTCAAAAATCGTTATACAATTTTTCTGTTGCTTATTTTACCATAGAAAATATCATATTTACAGTGCATCATGAACATTTCAACGGAGTTTTCCAAAAATTCAGTCGTCAAATTTGAGTTAACAAAGCAGTTCCAGAAAATGTGTGAGATGGTCTCTATTTCGATATGACAAAAGGTCCAAAGGGGGAATCTGTTTACTAATAATGTAAATCAGCCAGTTAGTTTTAAACCTTCCTGTTGTACCATAATTTTGCTTCTAGTTGTGTTGATCATATTTTTGTCTAATTTTCTCAGATTATATTTCTACATAATTCCATAGTAACTGGAATTTACAAATAACAGACCGTGACGGTTATAATGACTAATTTTCGCAATATTTATCTTCAAGTCTACAACAACGTAAATATCAATTATTCTCTTTTATTTGCATGAGAGACGGTAAGGGGGGGGGGGGG
>JAIPMN010057664.1:0-14431 GCA_020650975.1 Apostichopus californicus
AATTTGATAAAGTTAAAATATTTAACGTTTTTGTGTGTTCCAATAATAATAATAATAATAATAATAATAAACAGTTCTTATTAAGCGCCCGTAACAGAAGTCTCAGGGCGCTTTACAAATAAAAAAGTCATAAGATACATAAAGAATACAAGTCAAACACACAGCAAAAGAAGCAAATGACCGCTGACCAGACAAGGAACATGCAACGAAAAAGCAAACCAATAAGAAAACCAGTGTCTGGCCATCGATCCTGACCTATTCTAAAAATAAACCATACCAATTTGATATAAAATCAAACATGTATATACAAGAGAAAAGTGTCCAATAAAAAAAATTGTCTCACAATATGTACATAGACAATGAATTACTGAGTAAAGAGATGAGTTTTCAGCAATAGTCAGAGAATAGCCTACATTTAAGCGAAATACATTTGTTACGCTGTTAGTCATATAACATGTCGTAATAATAGTGGATACCATGTGAAACTGACAGGGTAAAATTGCACGTCTCTGGTTGAAATGTGAATATGGTAAAACAAAGCTCCGTCTTACCATAAGGCCCCTTGCTTAATAACCTCCATCCTTTGGCAATTTGGAGGAAACCTCCATTAGGGAGGAATATATCACTTTTGTATACTTCGCCCAGCAAGTACGTGCTATCTGGAAATGACTGCTATGGTCTCAATTCAGTATGTGTTTGTAGCTAATGTGTGATGGTACCTTTCTAAATATATTTAGGGGACACAACACGACCACCATCTTTGGTTTATATGACAGCATTTGTTAAAGGTCAACCGACGGAGGGTAGTCTGTTAATCTAGCAGCATGTTCTGTATTTATTTAATGCGTTAAGCAGAATGCGATTTTTTTATTTGATACCCTAGTTTCATTATTAATTCTTGTATATTTTTACATTAGCAAGAAAACAGTCGTAATCGCTTACCTGAAAGGCTAACACTAGTGTCGAGACCATTAACACAGTTCTCTTCATTGTCGCAAACGGAGCTTTGTGCTATGCAAGCTCCGTTTAAGCAATTAAACTGGTTTTCACAATCGAGTTCTGTTGAAAAAATATTGAAGGCAAGTAGTATACTGAACGATTCTCCATAACAGTTTTAAACATAAGAAAGAACCTGCAGTATCAGTGACAGCATAAATTTGTCATAATGAACTGAAATCGAAGACAAACAAATGTTATGTAGTATTGTGTCTACCGTGTTAGCGAAATCAGAAGCCGAAATATCTAAACAGACCTAAATAGTGCGAACGCGTGTTTTTCGTCATCTCTGATACGTGTACGTTTCGCATTGCAGTCCTTCCGATCTTTTTATTTAACTAATATTTTTTTTATTTATTATAGCGGATATTCTACTCACCATCAACGGTAGTGCTGACTGGTCTTATGAATCCACTAAACCCACCACCATTGTAGTAATTATCCGTGGTAAATCTCAACCACATCACATTTGTTTCTGATAAAACCTTTATCTCATCATTGAATGGTCCACCCGAGTACTTTAAAATGTGTCTCTCGGTTGTGATGTTCCCGTTGCCTACTCTCAGAAAGTCAGTGAAATAACCAGTTTGTAGGTAATCGATGGTAAGGAGCAGCCTTAGTCCATCTGGTGCATAGAATACCTGCTCTTGAACAAGATTACACGGGTAATCCTTGTTCTCAAAATTGTCCGATGTTATGTTGCGACGGGTTGTGATACTCCAAACGTCTGCACACAGAAAAGATGTTTATAAGAAAATATGTGTATAAGATGTTCGTAAACGTTTCATTGAATTTGCACTCTCTAATTGATAAACCGCCATTTGGTAACAGTTCAGCCTTGAAAAGTTTATTTGATTTTGTCAATTGGAAATAATTACAATTGTTAATGGTTTCCCGCTAAAAAATGGGGAGAGTTATATGTCCACATTCCGTTTGATTTACTTACTAAAACTATTGTGTCCTATGCAAACTAATTTTGATGGAAGGGCTGACGTTACAAAAATAATTAATAGAAACCAGCAGCAAAATAGCTTTTTTTTAAACCATCACTAAGCGTTATCCACACAATATAACCAACATTTTCTGCATTTGCTAACTATAATGTTCTTTGTACGGCTCTATACAGTATTATACTATATTATATATTCATTATGTGAGTTGGAATATACACAGGCAGGGCTTGGTACAATACGCGTGAATAGTCAAATGGGCTCGGGCTTTTTACCTATTCTACATTCGTACATAAAACATCAGTGTACAATTGGATGCTCTCAGATTGCACAGATTATATTGGACTTTATTTAAAAAAAAAAACAAGCGTAAACAAACACAGCTGTTTTGCTTGACAAAATTAGTTTCATAATAAAATACCCATACCTGACATGGTTACTCCTGTCCTGTCGAAATCGTTAGCACAGTTTTGACGATTGTCGTAGCAAGCAGATGCATGTGGTATACATGCGCCGTTCTGACAATTGAATTCGTTTCCGCAATGGAGCTCTGTTGGTAAATATTTCATGCACAAGTAACAGGCGCTGTAGTTACTTGCTCACATTTCTAAATCAGTCACCACCTGTAGGCGTTGAGACATCGACCGCCAATCAATTGTTATATAATGTAAGACTATAGTAAGAATAATCAGATGACTACGAAAATAGTAACTTTCAAGTTGTAACATTGGATCGAAATAAATTTATCATAGCTAACGGTACTTTAAATATTAAGAACATTGTAATATCGTATTCAAGTAAAATGAATGTAATTCAACCGAACAATACATATTGATGGAAATGCATGTGGGAATGGAGATTCTGAAAGAGCAAACGCATACTATTTATAAGCTGAAAGACAAAATGTAGTTTCAACTGCACAGAATTTTATATAGACGTAATTTAAATTCAAATTTTGCATGTCACAAGCTTCTTGTAAAACTACGGTTTTGACTCGGCGATTGAATAACTTTATATTGTACGCTGTGTGCAGGACTAACATTGCAATAATCGCGATGTAATAATAGTTTCATATGTTGCAAAATAGTGTAGAGCATATTGTATCCTTATTATCGGGTGTCATGTTTGGGTCTGGTTTTAAGAACATATGCATGACCAAGTATTGTAATTGTTATTAATGTTAACTTAATAAGCGACATCTAGGACTTAAAATATCGAGAATAAGGTACATGGTAACGATTTCAAAACATTTACCATGAATATTCATTTCCACCTATTTGGCTTGTCACTTATGAGAAATTGAAGAAGAACAGGAAAGTATGATGTATCTTACCTTCTAACGCCATGTTAACCGGTTCCACGAAACCACTAAATCCGACCCCCACGCGGTTATCATGATCTGTTATGAAGGTCAACCACATAATGTTTTCCTCTGATAAAACACGTATTCCATCATTAAATGGCCCTCGATCGTACAGCAGAATGTTTCTTTCGTTTGATACATTCCCATTGCCAACTCTAAGATAGTCTCCGGACTCAGTGTTGAAAGACTCGATGGTGAGAAGCAGATGCAGACCATCGGGTGCGATGTAAACCTCCTCTTGATGAAGGTTGCATGGATATGTCCTCGTGTCATAATTGTGCGATTTTACGTTATGACGTGATGTTACATTGTAAACATCTGGAAAGAAATGTAAGGATCCTCAGAAGGTAAGAATAAGGTAAGAACAGGAACGTATGATTTTTCTTACCATCTAACGTCATGTTAACTGGTTCCACGAAACCGCTGAAACCATCATAACTGTAATAGCTATCCGATGTGAAGGTCAACCACATAACGTTTTACTCTGGTAAAACACGAATTTAATTTTTAATTGCCCTTGATCGTACAGTAGAATATTTCTTTCGTTTTGAAAAATGCCATTGACAACTTTGAGGTAGTCTTCGTACTCTGTGTTGAAATACTCAATGGTGAGAAGCAGATGCAGACCATCGGGTGCGATGACAGTTGCCCGGATATGTCCTCGTATCAAAATTGTAGGAAGTAACGTTAAAGCGGTCCGTTACTACATAGGCAGCTGCATGATAAATATTTCATTTATTTTTATATTTAACAATTCATTATAATGTTACAAAAACGATCTGGTTTGGTATTTGAAAACTGTTCCAAACGTAACACATTCCAATTGGTTTCTTCTGATGTATCCATTTTATTATACTCCAATAATGTGTTGATTGGATTACTGTCATATTGCCGGAAAAACAAGTAATTTTTACAAATCGATTTCTTTGAAGAGAAATCCAAGGAGGCTATATTTGCATGGGGAAGCAAAAACACCCGCTTGAAATTATTGACCAACAGAGAACAAATCCTGTGGAATATAGCGTTATATTAACTAAAAGACAGTTCAATCAAACGTTGCCAAAGTATACCGGACTTTAAAAGGCCTACCAATAGATGGACAATAGACACAAATTCAAATTCAAATAAACTTTATTAAGCACGAAATATAGGCAACTACAGCTCACTAACAATCAAGATTGAATAAGACTATAGATAAAACAGAATAAATGACAGATAAGATAACAGGTTGATATCACAAAGAATTAAACCATTTATTGCACTGAGAAAAAAAGAAAGAAGGAAAAACGCATATTGCAGAAAAGAAATATACCTTACTACCTAGTGTAAATACTATTAAAAAAATTAGACCTTATAAAACCCCGAATACCTAGTGTAAAAACTGTGACAATATGTGATAGCCATCGGGACGTAGGTATGTTTGTAACGGTTTGTACTAGTTGGGGATCTCATCCTTCTACTTTGACCAAATTAATTTCGCCCAGAGAGATAATCATGCAACGGATGATCTAGGCTATCAAAAACAGAACGAAGCTACCGTTGTCCAGCCTAGGCAGATGGTGATTCTCAATTAGATATTCCGACATTCGGTTATAAACATAATATTGTTAGGTTGGAGGATATCATTTCATTTACTCTCTCTGTGTTGCATTTTCAAACTTGAGCAGCAATGTTTGTAGAAACGCAAATCCATTTGCCGGGCTTGTACTTTGGTGCGCAGTGACAGTTACTACGAAGTATTGTACGGCGACTTTATTTAACATGTCTGCATTAACAGGTTGCAAACACCTGCCATACTAGTTCAGTCGGTCATATAAATTGTCAGTCAAGTGTTACAGTGGCTCTTGGTGTACTTTTCCGTTTCGTTTGCAGTGTAAGTAATATACAGAAAAGTAAGGAAGTAAACAAGACAAAATAACATATTTTGTTATATACTTTATATATTATTGTTATTCTAGTACATGACTCACCTGAGAGGGTGAAACCTGTCTTATCAAAACCGTTAGCACAGTTATCACGATTGTCGCAAACAGACCTCTGAGATATACAAGCTCCATTATTACAGTTAAACTCGTTTCCGCAATCTAGTTCTGATGGCAAATAATAATAATACGATATTACTGCACATTCACTTTAAAGACGAGGAGCACTGACCAACCTATATGACTACAAGAATATTGCACGTACACTATATATAAGCTAAGAGACAGAATGGGTTTCAACTGCACAGCCTAATGCTTATAGACGTAATTCAAATTAAAAGTTTGCATGTCACAGGCTTCTTGTTAAACTATGATTTTCACCCGGCGATTGACCAACTTTATTTTGTACGCTATGTAATTTAACTAATTTATTATGCTCTTAATTTCATTTCATTGATTGTTCCATGTTACAGTTTGGCCGTTGTCGTTTTTAAATGTATTGTTTTCCCTTTTTATTGCCATCTTATCATTCACGATTGTATTCTTATTCTTATTGTTTTTATATTTTCTACTTTGCTTTTGGATTTTAGGGCCTCAGGGTAGATAAGCGTTACGCTAACTGAGTTTACCCTAGTGTAAAATAAATACATAAATATGTGCAGGACTAACA
Organism: Apostichopus californicus; assembly: GCA_020650975.1. Classification (NCBI taxonomy): domain Eukaryota; kingdom Metazoa; phylum Echinodermata; class Holothuroidea; order Aspidochirotida; family Stichopodidae; genus Apostichopus; species Apostichopus californicus. The sequence goes on from JAIPMN010057664.1 coordinate 5,902, forward strand.
TCGCGATGATCGTGTGTAGCTAAGTGGATCCTTATTATCGGGTGTCATGTTTGGGTCTGGTTTTGAGAACATATGCATTGCCAGGTATTGCAATTGTTATTAATATTAACTTAATAAGCGACATCTAGGACTTAAAAAATCGAGAATAATGTACACGGTAACGATTTCAAAACATATACCATGAATATTCAATTCCACCTATTTGGCTTGTCACTTATGAGAAATTGAAGGAGAACAGGAAAATATGATGTACCTTACCTGCTAAAGTCATGTTAACCGGTTCCACGAAACCACTAAATCCGACCTCCACGTTGTTATCATGATCTGTTATGAAGGTCAACCACATCATGTTTTCCTCTGATAAAACACGTATTTCATCATTAAATGGCCCTCGATCGTACAGCAGAATGTTTCTTTCGTTTGATACATTCCCATTGCCAACTCTAAGGTAGTCTCCGGACTCAGTGTTGAAAGACTCGATGGTGAGAAGCAGATGCTGACCATCGGGTGCGATGTAAACTTCCTCTTGATGAAGGTTGCATGGATATGTCCTCGTATCATTATTGTGCGATTTTACGTTATGACGTGCTGTAACATTGTAAACATCTGGAAAGAAATGTAAGGTCCTCAGTTTTCAAATTCAGTTTCCTTCAGTTGCTGTAATATTATTGTTGATTTTGCCAATACGGTTCAGTCTTAAAATCCCACATGCTTCAAATCAAAACATTGTAACTGTGCTGCCTTCTAAGTACTGATGCTATAATGTGTTACTTATGCTATAATGCGTTACTTATGACATGATGTATTTCTGATGACATTATATGTTACTTGCAACATATTGTGTTACTTATAACAAAAGGTGTTACTTATGACATAATAAAAATGATAATAAAATGTCTTCTTTTATGACATAATGTGTCACTTATGACAAAATGTATTACTTATAACATAATTTTTTATCTGTGAACTAATGTGTTAATATATTACTTTTATGCGATTCAGTTGTATATAATGTATATATAATATAATGTTTACATATCATTGTCGACAATCCATCGTGCGGAATTTTGAAATATAATAGAACCGAACTAAACGAAAAATCCCGAGTTCACTCAAGCTCTGGCCATGTAGCCCAAAACTGAGCACCATCCACAACGACTATATGAAGAATAATCATTGATGGAAAGTTTTTCAAACAATTTCAATACAATTTAATAGGCTAGATGATGTTCTTAGATCGTACGATCTTTCTATAAATTAACTTTCTCTGTTGTATTTTGAAATGAACGTTGAATGTGTCAGGGGTCTTGGGACATGTATTATCCTCCCCAACCCTCTTCCGTAAAGTGGGGCAATTTAGGCATCAAGCGGTGCATTCTGACGTGTATCTAGACTATAAATTAGGTGTATTATAGGGTCAAAATTCAAACATGATCTTTCCTTTAGAGGACCAGAAATAGGGTATTGCTCCACTAGGGTACACGCAGTGGGCTGGGGCCACGGCCCGTGTGGTATGTTGAAAGTAGGCTCTGCTATAATATTGAGGAAGGTGTATTAAAGCATCTTATATTGTACCGGCCTGGCAGCACGTACATTATAAAGAAAGTTACACACGAGGCTATGAAAGATCCAAATACAACATATATAGTTGTATGTCTATGTTCGAATACAATTCGCAAGATTTCATTTACAGAATTAAAAAAATCAACTAGAGTATGACATGTTTCCATGTTGAAAGGAAGTGAAGGCGGTAGTGAAGAACTTAGCATGTGTAGACTCCCGATTTGTGACCTGATTAATTCACTTTGGTTTTGGCTTTGATTACAAAATGTCTGTATCCTGCTGCTTTAGACTATCTAGCGGAACGGTAATTACCGACTTCGCGATCCGTGTTAGTCATCACCGACTTCTCAATCCGTGGGCCCCTTACAGTTGTGCGAGGTCAGTAAGAGTGACTTCATAATGTTCCCTATTGGGAAAGCTAGTAACGAACACGATGTGACATATGATGCTATCTATGCCATATTGTTTTATAAACATATATAGCGACTCACCTGAGAGGGTAACCCTTTCACGATCAGCCCCATTTGCACAGTTTTCTTGATAATCACAAACAGACCTCTGTGATATACACGCACCGTTTTGACAGTCAAAATCGTTTCCACAATCGAGTTCTAATAGGAAATATTGAAAATATACTTGTAAAATTAATAATAAAAATTAATAAAGGCAGAATTTTGATAAAATGGTCTAAACGTTTTTCATAAAATCTCAAAATTGGAAATCGGAGAAGTAAAAATGTCGGTATCAATGGCTGTCACTGTTCTGTCCTTAACGGTATCCGCAAGTTTCCTGCTCAAATTCCCGTTAGAAATGATGATAAATGACACAAAATCTCCGATTTTTGACAATTCCGCTGACATGAATTTCAAATTTTTGTAAACACGGAAATGGCTTTGAACAGTTTGCATATAAAGGTCAGCGTGGAAGTCACTGGGTGTAGCCATTTCATTTGCGACAGTATATCGAGTATGGAGGCTCGGTATAGATTTGGTAATTAAAAAGGATTTACGAAAAAATGAGCCATACGAATTATTACAGAAAATAAATTCAGATAGGGGCAACAAACTTCGTGTTTTCCATAAACCGTCAACTGTACAAGGAACTGAACCAATGCCCGGTTTGCAAAACGAAGTCAAGCATCCAGTGGTGTAGCAAGAAACAGCAGAGTCCCGTTGTAGAAATAGGAAGGGACCCCGAAGGAGAGTTGGCATTACTCCCAATAATTACTCCCAAGAAAGCACGAGAGAGCATCTTTTGATATTTGACAACAGATTACTCTAGATACCCGGATATGGCACTCTTATGTGTTCTCTGTCAGGGATTGGACGAGAGATTAAAGCATGAGTCCGTCTGGAAACCTAGATGAATAAGCAATGGGCCTTAAAGAGTAATGGGGCCTACTGCATGGGTTTACTGACTGCACATTTATTATCAATACTATTCGCTGCAAGTCTTGATTGGTAAATTTTTTCTAAGGTTCTGTTCTACGACTCAGCTCAAGCGCGTACCCCGTGGCGGCCACCCCGGCCTAGCTACTGGCCATGTTGAGATTGAGGGGTTTTCTCCAGATAAGTTACTGCATTTACGGTCAAACGCAAAGAAATTCTACCGGACAGGGTGTTTTTTCTAAAACTCTTATTAATGGACAATTCTAGAAAAGTCCCTATCATCAGTACCCTATGTGGTCATTTGGCCAGCAGCAATGCTACTTGACCAGCAATCCCCTGAAGTTGGCAAATAAAACCACCTGCAACTTGGCAACCCTACTGAGATCTTTCAGACGTATGTGTGCAGTGGTCTACATACAATGTCTTTTTAAAGGTGGTATCGATCGACTGCGAGACCAAGCAGAGTTTTTTAAATGGACAGTAGTGACTCGTTTGAACAAAATAAGCCTGCAAACGGCCATTTCTTTGATATAGTACAGCTGAAGAGGCGTAATGAAATAATTCCGATTGTGTTCACTTGCTATTGGCTGGGAATACAGGGATGGGGTAAGTGTACATGAAGCTGTATCATTATTCAGATAGTTTTCGTCCGTTCTTAGTAAGCACCAACACATATGTCAGAAACAGGAATTGCTCTTAAACAACAATAGGGTCCGGGCGAACTCCCGAGAGGTGCAGCGTTTTCAGATATTTCTTGGTCCCTCGTTGAGAGTTTGAAGCACAAGAGAAAATGTCAGAGAGGGGAATTACTGTGATATGTTGATAACTTGAAATAGTTGCTTAACACCCCCCCCCCCCCATGCGAAAGTAAAACTTCAAAACGCACTGAAACAACTACCTATCTGTCCTAAGCTTGATTGAGAACGTAACGTGGGAATGATCAACAAATAACTACAAGCGCAGGGCCACCAACCATTGAAAAATATATTTACCGTAACAGCTTTGAATGATACCTCCAACGTAACAGCCACCGGAGCTAACATCACATTTGTCTTTCGGCCCATGAAACAGACGGGAACGTTATTTTAACATGGACACACTAACTGCAGTACGAAGGGAAGGTCACTTTTTCGCCTTCAATATGCGTAGGGAAGTCGTATGTGAATATCCCACCCCTTCCTAATTCATTGAAAAAGTGCGGGGGGGGGGAGCAATTTTAAAATATTTTGGACACAATTTCAAAAATATAATTGAGTAAAATCCTCTTATACTCATCATGCCTATTACCTGGACGGATCCAGGATTTTGCTTCACTTCCATTCATATTTTGTCAGCAAAAATCAAATGGAAAACACGGTAACTCGAAAAATAAAAAGATAAGGAAAAGTGGTTCTCTCTCTAAGATTAAGAGACGTGACCGTAATAACGATATGTCAGGGATAAGGATAAAATGGTAATTGTCATCAACAGATATGGTCGTTTTATTTAAGTGTGTGAATTTATGTATATTTGACGGGAAATATGAGGAGCTGAGAAGGTATTTATGGTTAATGAGTAAATGTTTATCTTGTTTGGTTACCATCTATCGCTGGTTATGCTGTTGCTAGAGGAGTTTCGAGCCGGAATCAAGAATCATGAACTTATATATGGTATTAGGAGTCTGAGTTACGGCTCTGAAGAAATAATTTGTAAATAATTGCATGGTATTATGAGAATAAAAGTAAGATTTATCTTACCCTCTAACGTCGTGGTAACTGGTTCCACGAAACCGCTGAAACCGGTAGAACTATATCTGCTATCCGATGTGAAGGTTAACCACAAAACGTTTTCCTCTGATAAAACACGTATTCCATGATTAAATGTCCCTTGATCGTACAGAACATTTCTTTCGTTTGTTACATTCCCATTGCCAACTCTAAGGTAGTCTCCGTAGTTAGTGTTGAAAGACTCAATGGTGAGAAGCAGATGCAGACCCACGGGTGCGATGTAAACCTCCTCTTGATGAAGGTTGCATGGATATATTCCAGAATCATCATCATTGTATGAAGTTATGTTACGTCTGGCCGTAACATTCCAAACATCTACAACGAAATAAGGATCCTCTGCTTCTGATCTTTGTGTTGTTCACATGAGGTAAACTTATTTTTCGTTGATGTTATTGGAAATATATTTGACTTTTATCAAAATGATGAAAAATTCCTGACATACATTAAAAGTGAAAATGAACCGCTCTTAAACATCATTTGCAGAACTTATGGGATATGAATGCTTCAGAACATAAGCTGTTGCGTCATTATGACTAAACTTGTTTTTCAATAAAACCGTTTATCAAAAAATTGCGTATCGCAACATAAACGACTAAAATAACATACTAGCACTTTTCACAAGTGTAATAGGTAAAAAGTTTCAAAATACAACAAAAATACTTGATCAGGAATAGACTCTTGCAATATATAGCGTATCTCCGTGTTCAACAGGATAACAAAATGCCCGTATCAAGATGAAACAAGGAAAATATATTTAGACTTGATTCAATTGTAAGGGGTATACTTAACTTATACTCAGAACTACATCAGATTCCTGTAAACCAAGGTTGGATACTATATTGATCAAATGTCTTTCTAACATTTTCAATTTAAGCCACTGTGATACACAGTACCCCGTGCCGTTACAAATCGTTACAAATCCTCCTTTATCCCTCGTTGTATTAAACTTCATAATGAATCTTTTACTCGTTAGGTCAGTAATCTTGCTCATTGTGCAATCCAATGTTTCACAAGTATCTCTGGTGCTGTTTTACTGTATTTTGTATTTTAGCGTTTTTACGTATCTTGCCAGCTTTGTTTTAAGTCTTATGTCTTAGTATTTGAGAGTCTGATATATTTTTTGTGTATTTTATGTACTGTACGTATGTTTTATATTGTGAGCAATCAATTGCCCAGTTTGGGATGCAATAAAGAGAATCTGATCTGAATCTGAATTGCTGTTACAGACCATAGCATCAATGATATCCCTACTTCAACATCTAAGGAGATATTATTGCTGTTACAGACCATTGCATCAGTGGTACTGTCAGTGACTTCTATGTTAGTGACAACAACGAAGACCATCTGAACATAGCATAACAGTTTGTTTGAAATGACTATAAATTGAATTATAATTAAATATGTAACTTATACTGAAACCATATGTAGCTCCATAGACTGCTTTAATTCTTTTAAACTAAATTGAAGATAGAAACATTACTAACCCTAACTCCGGCTTTTGTGTAGGCAGCCACCAAGTCTGTTTTGAACTGATCAAGTTTAAATTGTCTGGAAGCATTTGCTGGGCTAGAATTCAGGTCATAGGCATTAAACCCACAGAGATTAGCAGCAAGGCGAGCAAGGAGGGAGGCTAGGCCTGGGTTACCCTCGGCAACGATAAGGATATGAGACACATCATGGGGTGATTGAATGGTCCTTGCCAGACGACAAACATGTTGAATGGTCTCCTGAGGAAAGGACAACAAGAACACAAGGAAATTAAATAAGTTATTATTCAACACTGAGAGAGAATCAAAGGAAGATCAACACATGGTTACTCAAAGATACCTTATATAATGATATGTTTATCTTCGGCTGTCCTTTATTGTATTCATCCTGATCTAACCCTAACCCTACCTTGTACCAATAGAGTTTTATTTGTTGTTCATTTTCTCCCCTCACCCCCTCATTACTTATTATTTGATGATACCTTATATAAGGATATGTTTATCTTTGGCTGTCCTTTATTGTATTCATCCAGATCTGACCCTAACCCTACCTTGTACCAATAGAGTTTTATTTGTTGTTCATTTTCTCCCCTCACCCCCTCATTTCTTATTGTTTGATGATACCTTATATAACGATATGTTTATCTTCGGCTGTCCTTTATTGTATTCATCCAGATCTAACTCTAACCCTACCTTGTACCAATAGAGTTTTATTTGTTGTTGTCTTCTCCCCTCACCCCCTCATTACTTATTATTTGATGATACCTTATATAATGATATGTTTATCTTTGGCTGTCCTTTATTGTATTCATCCTGATCTAACCCTAACCCTACCTTGTACCAATAAGAGTTTTATTTGTTGTTCATCTTCTCCCCTCACCCCCTCATTACTTATTATTTGATGATACCTTATATAATGATATGTTTATCTTTGGCTGTCCTTTATTGTATTCATCCTGATCTAACCATAACCCTACCTTGTACCAATAAGAGTTTTATTTGTGTTGTCTTCTCCCCTCACCCCCTCATTACTTATTATTTGATGATACCTTATATAACGATATGTTTATCTTTGGCTGTCCTTTATTGTATTCATCCAGATCTGACCCTAACCCTACCTTGTTCCAATAGAGTTTTATTTTTGTCTTCTCCCCTCACCCCCTCATTACTTATTATTTGATGATACCTTATATAACGATATGTTTATCTTTGGCTGTCCTTTATTGTATTCATCCAGATCTGACCCTAACCCTACCTTTTACCAATAGAGTTTTTTTTTTGTCTTCTCCCCTCACCCCCTCATTACTTATTATTTGATGATACCTTATATAATGATATGTTTATCTTCGGCTGTCCTTTATTGTATTCATCCAGATCTAACCCTAACCCTACCTTTTACCAATAGAGTTTTTTTTTTGTCTTCTCCCCTCACCCCCTCATTACTTATTGTTTGATGATACCTTATATAATGATATGTTTATCTTTGGCTGTCCTTTATTGTATTCATCCAGGGCATCTTTGACCAGATCTCTGATCCTATCCACCGCCTCACATGGTTGGTATTGGTCTGTTAAATCCTCCTCACCGACAGTGCTACTGGTTGATGCCACCGCTGTTTTGTAGCCCCCTGCTGTAACTATGCCGCTGTCCTGCTGTACCAGGTTACTAAAAAGTGGCTGGCTGGAGTCTATTATCAGATGGAGCTGAAAGGTCAAAGGTCACTTTCATACTGAAAAGTCTCATACAATCAAGTCATTGATAAAGTAAATTCTTTAATTGTAAGTACTAGATACCCTGATGGTACAAATGTTAATCTCCATTTTGAGATAGAAATATAATAGACATAGAAATAATACCACTCTACCTGGTGTCACTTACAGCATGGTGTAAGAGATATGCTGACATAGAAATAATACGACTATACCTGGTGTCACAGCATGGTGTGACATAGAAATGATACCACTATACCTGGTGTCACAGCATGGTGTGACATAGAAATAATACCACTATACCTGGTGTCACTGACAGCATGGTATTAGAGATATGATGACATAGAAATAATACCACTCTACCTGGTGTCACTTACAGCATGGTGTTAGAGATATGCTGACATAGAAATAATACCACTATACCTGGTGTCACTTACAGCATGGTGTAAGATATATGCTGACATAGAAATAATACCACTCTACCTGGTGTCACTTACAGCATGGTGTTAGAGATATGCTGACATAGAAATAATACGACTATACCTGGTGTCACAGCATGGTGTGACATAGAAATGATACCACTATACCTGGTGTCACAGCATGGTGTGACATAGAAA
>JAIPMN010057860.1:0-15641 GCA_020650975.1 Apostichopus californicus
TATATATATATATATATATAAATGAAAATCGTAATGAGTTGGAAAATCAAGAACAGTGAAAAAACTTGATAAGAAAATGATATAAGTTTTTCTGTGGAAGTTGGAACAATTTGGAAAGAAGTTTCTGTAATTTTGAAGAAATTCTGTTCTGTTTGCAATAAGATTCTGCAATTATCAACTTATAATATGAGAATATGAATGTTTGATTGTTCCGTTTACTATGCAAAACTGGGTCATAAGATGAAGTAGTTTAGTAACTGGTAACAACTTTTCGTACATTTTTTGATTATCTTAATAACAAAATGATAGGATTGCTACTTACAAATTACTGAAAGGTCGTACACAGGTTCCTGTTGTTCTTTATTTAACAAACAGATGTATTGACCATTGTCCGAAGATACGAAGTCTGTAATAGTAAAGCTCGTTATTCCGTCGGATGTATCAAAAAACAAAAGAGGTGTTCTGGAATTAATCTCTGTAATGTCAGAAAGTCTGACAAAAACAGAGTTGGTATTGTGCCTCAATTCTATAAGTCCAAAGCCAGTATAGCTGAAACTAAAGTTCAGATGAATGACACTGCCTTCAGCAATATATACCTCAACATTTGCTGCAACAAAAATATCATTAAAAAGATTCGTTAAACGATACAGTAAACCTAGCGATCATGATACGCAACGAATTCATCCCCACCAAACTTCCGCCCCCCCCCCCCTCATGCCTTATTTATGCGATCTGACTTCTAATGCTTGCAGCTTCACTTCTTGCTGCAGTATAATTAGGTTCATTTCTAGAGTTGCTGCATACAGGAATGTCGTACTGCCATTAAACCTGTTAATATAGAATTTAACTTCCATTTAAAAGACAGTTTTGTAACAAAGCCACTGAATTTACAAACTAAGAAACATTTTAAGCAAGAACCTTAATTTCCCAATATTTCAAAAGTTTACAGGAATTTAAATTACTTACCAGAACAAGGATTTATCAGAAACATTACATTCACTGTTATGAATGCAAACATGGTGAAGAAAAGCAATTTGGGTGGTACTTCTGCAGTCTGCAGGGCAGCCATTGCAAACGTTCGACACAAACAGTATAATACGTTAACAGTATTGAATCTGTTTTGTTACACACTGTAGGGTAAAATACCAAACTGAAAGCAACCTTGGGAATCAACGAAACTATACTAACGTACTTGATCGTTTGTAGAAATACACAAAAACACCCGCTAAATATAGAAACGAAAATGAAAATCTGAAATTGAATCTTAATTTCATGCGCCTGTTATTTGAGGTGAACTTGTTTCTTTATTAAGCCCTCAATTTCATCGTCAACTTCTGCCGTTATCAGAAAACTGTTTTAGCTGACTTCAACGGAGAACGGAGAACGGTCAAATGATCTTTACGAGAGATTTATTAACGTTTAAATAAGCAATTCGTAAGATTAACTCCCATCCACGTAAAGCAGTGGTTTAGTATTTCCAATGTTTTCTTAGGGTGTTAATGACTTCAATTTTTAATTTAACGAAACACATATTACAAGTTAATTTGGTACCAAATATGCAAATGGACCCATGAACGCTTGTAAAAGTTTTTCCCGTAAAATTAGGGATGGAAGTGGGATGGGGTAAGCCCCATATGGGTCTTCTATACCGGGTCAATTCTCCAAATAACCGATTATCCGTTTTGTTATATGACGATTAGCCTGTACATTGTAAAACTGAACTGAAATTATTCTGGTTTCTGCAACTGGGGAAGTGGCATAGTAAGGAGAGGTGCAACAATAAATTAGGCTTGGTGGATAGCTTTTAATCTAGACACTCGGCTATGACCCTCTCGAGCTTTCTCTATAGATGACAGAATTTCTGCTAAGTTCCCAACTTGGTAGGTCTCCGTAGAGACGTTATATAATATTTGTAGTGCTCCGGTGTCAGTAGAGGGCTGTTTTCATTAAATAAAAGTTATTGATATATTTGAAGTGCCAGGCTGGGGAAATCAAATTATCCACAGGTGGGTCACTAAGTAATGGTGGTCTGGGGGTCAAGCTTTCCTTCTTGAAATGGTAGAAATTATTTTATTTAGTTGAATATAACTCAGAATCATACTGATATGACATTGTGCTGTATAACCGAGGATAACCTCGTAGGATCCTCACCGTATGCTGAAGCTATTGTGGGGAATTTTAATTTCTTACATTTAATGTGTGTATTGGCTATGGCAAAGTTTAGCCTTGTGTTCTTAACCTATTTCTTAACCTGTGTTCTTAACCTATAAGGCCTCCCATAGAGAAGTTGCTCTTCCTTACTGCTGATTAGCTGCTGCTGTGTTCCGTGCCTCCTCCAAGGTACACGGAGATAACATCGAGGCCGGTGATGTTTGACTTAATAGGTACGATCCGAGAGAGTTATTTTCGTTAACGTTCAGTTACGGATTTGAAGTTAGAATTAAGTAAAAATCAATATTAGGTGTTGAGAGAATGTCAATGAAGATTGAAATGTTCGGAAACTGGGAATCCTGCAAAATTATCACAAATATATATTTTTTGGATTCAGTTAGCCCTGTTATAAGGGCCGTAGACATTTCTCTCAAATGCTGCCTTACTCGCTTCTACCAAACCTCCTCTCCACTCTTTGATGTTGTCAAGCCAACCTTTCTTTCTTCTTCCTCGTCTTCATTTTGCGTACACCTCACCTCCAATCGTTGCCAAAACTAAACTGTTGCCTCTTCTCTCCCAGTGATCATACTTTCTTAAATTTCTCTTCCCTACTTCTTCCAACATTCCTTTCTCTACAGTGATACCAACTCTCCTTCTAAACCATTCGTTTGTACGTCTCTCTCTCCAGCTGAATCTCAGTACCTTTCTCCAAAGCCACAGCTCAAAAACTTCAATTGCTTCCTCTTCTGTATTTCCCAAAGTCCAGCTTTCACAGTGGTACAGAACAACACTTGCAACTTCAAGCCCATGTCTTTAGACTTCCTTACATCTGATAAATTTGAAACTATGCTGTTGGCTTGTCCTATTTTTACCTTGATGTCTGCGATGCTGTTTCCTTCATCAGTTATGTACGATCCCAGAAACTTAAATTTCCTCAGATTTTAAAGCTCATCATCCTGGATCTTATTTACCTTGCCATGCACAGTCATGGTGGATGTCTTTGAGTTGTTAATACGAAGACCTATCTTTAATCTTTCTTGCTTGAGGTGTTCTACAGTGTTCATGATTTCCTTCTTGCTATTAGCAATCAGAGTGGTGCTATCGGCATAGCGGATCCTCCATACCGCTCGTCCTCCTATGATCCTCACGATCCTCTCCCCCAATTGTGTTGAAAAGAAGTGGCGAGACTAGACAGCCCTGTCTGACTCCCTTTTCAAAACAAAAAGCTTATGTCTTTTGTCCCTGTACTCTAGCCACTCCACTGACACTGGCATACAGCTTCTTGACCATCCAGAGTAGGTGCTGTGGGACGTCACAATCCGCAAGAGTCTTCCACAGATCATCAAGGTAAACATTATCAAATGCTTTGGAATAATCAACAAACAGCAGCCACAGTTCTACATCATCTTTTTTTTGCTACTTTTTGGGTGATGTTTCTCACAGCTAAGATTGCATCAGTTGTTGTTTTGCCAGGTGTAACGGCGAATTGATCCTCTGCAATTTGGGGTCCCAGAAAGTACTGTAATCTTTGACGGATGATCTCCAGCAATAACGTGGATGCATGGCTCATCAAGCTTCTTGTTTTGTACTTTGTACAATCCCGTGTGCCTGTAAATTTGGGCAGAGGTATTAATCCTGACATCACCCACTCCTCTGACCAAATGACCGTACTCCAGGTTAAGTCAATGATATTCTTTATTACTTTCACAATTGTCATTTCTCCTGCTTTCAGAGCTTCAGCTGGTATCTTATATATACTGCTTTGCCAATCTTCAATTTGTTAATTGCAGCTTCTATATTACTTTCAAGCACCTCTGGCTCTTCTTGTTCCTTTTTCCATTTCAAATTAGGCTTTAGCGACCCCACCGAAAAGCTCTGTGCTAGGGTCTTTCCATCTTCTGGAGATATCTTCAAAATTGTACAGCATCCTTCCATCAACATCTTTTTATGCCAATTCCAGGCTGTGTTGTTTGCTTCTTCATGACTTTATCAATAGTCTTGTATATAATTTTTGGGTCTCCTCTCTGTGCTTCCTCCGGTTCATGCAATCCTTCCCTATACCACTTCCTTTTTGCTTTACTTGGTGCCTTTTTACTTTTCTTGCAGCAGCACGGTGTTTAGAGATGTTAGGAATGTCTCTCCTAATATCTCTCCTCTCCTCAATGAGTTTCCAGCAAGTATCTTTAATCCATGTTTCGTGACTTCTCGTCTCACTGGGCAAGTTCACTGATTGCTTCTACTATAGCCTATTTAAAAGTTTGCCATGACTTATCTTCCGTAATCTTTTCCTTTAGTAGACTTTCAAACTTTGTTTTTCCGTCTTCTTCCCTCAGAACCTGTAAATCTCTTTTCTCTTGACTCTTTTGTTGTCGTTTTGCACACCATGCCTTTCCTTTAAGCTGTGCCTAGACCATCTGGTCATCAGAGTCACAGACCGCACTCACTAAAGCTCTGGAGTCCTGTTCCTCAGATCTATCTCATCTTCATACAATGATATAGTCAATCATGTTTTTATACTGTCCGCCAGGAGAGATCCATGTATAACAATGAAACCAACACCAGCTTGGTGCTTCTGTCAACCTGAGTAATACAGTTCTCATCCCTCCGAAGTAACCAGTTTACCATTGTTGGTCCAACGTGTCTTAGCAATCCCCAGCACATCTATGTTCCGGCGATCAGCTCCCTTCTTGTCTGTTCAAGGTTCCCATTCTGGTACATGGTCCTAACATTCCACGTTGCAATATTATCACTCGTGGTAGCAGAGGATTTCGCTTGATGACGAACGAAGACACCTCTAAAAATCTCATTCCGAGCGCGACCCTGGTAACGCTGCCAGACCCGTTTACGCTGTTACGAGAATCTCCATTATGTAACATACCATAACAGAAATAGCCCTGGCTATAGTCGAAGGGGCGCCACTCTGCAGACGACGGTTTGACTTCAGGGTTTTCCATCCACCAGCCTTTTCCTAAAGAGGCGAGACCTACAAGGCAGTAAGATTTTTGTTCTCCTTTGCTGCACAAGGCAGCTAAGAAAAAGAGTGCCTATCTAACTTATATATGGGACCTTGGCCGGTGCTACCACTCTGTGCCAGAGTAGACCTGGAAGTAATAGTGACTCACACTCCCCAAAACTGACGGTTTTCCGCAACGGAAATTACCTGCGAAGGTGGAAACTGGGTAAGAGAGTCTTGTGAAAGATAGTAGAAATCTAAGGTTGAGGGTTGACGAAAAGCTAGCATGTGGGGTACCGTAAACGATTCTCCTACCGACTGATAGTTTTAGAATAGAGCAAATTCCTGTTTTATAAAGGATTTGGTGAAGGGATGGCAATAATTACAAATGGAATGCGTGTGTTAGGACTTGAATTTAAATAATCCCTCACGGTTCAATTGTCGGCCATAGAAATTAATAGAAATAGAAATAGAAATTAATAGATAAAATAAATAGAAACTAAATGAATGGGGTATCCAACGTTCCAGAAATTGCCAGTTAAATTGAATACCTGGTGTTCATAATCACGTGGGTCGGAGCAAATGCGTTTGAGTCTAAGGCATTGGCTGTAAACAATAGAATTCGTGAGACTATGTGGGTGAAAAATATTAGTGTCAATACATATGAATATCAGTGGGCTTATAATAGACCGAAGTGGTTAAGGAATTGCTATCCAACTTGACCAGAACATCGAGACATGATATTTGGTGTTTAGAAACTTCGACAGAAAATTTGATGCTTTTATGTCAATAATTTAAATTATATTCAAAGAAAAATTAATAACAGTTTGATTAATAGTAAAATTCAATTATGAATAATATTGGGCTAGCTGAATTACGTGATTGGGATTTCTTTGTAAATATGTAATAAACTTTAACCTATGTAGACCATCCATAACCTCGAGGTCCAGTTAAGTTGATATGACAACCTTGAAGCCAGAAGAGAATGTTGCGTATGCTGAGAAGTCACATCCATTAGTTATCAGACCACCAGGTTTGGAGCAACTTTTATCTGTGTCATAATTGAAAAAAAAGGTGAGATTTAGGTATACGTTAAGTATTTTTCAGTAAGTACCCAAACTAGATATTAGGCTCTATTTATAATTTTGCATTAACAATTAATAGTAGTTGATTCTTTTTCATTTCCACGGTTCCTTAAAAAAAGAAAACGTGTTTTATAACGACATGTAATGCTCCTCTTAAGACATATGCAATAATATTACATTGTTCTAGAAGTTTTAAAGTTTGGTGTGTAGTGTGTTTCAAGGCTTCTTGTGCATGACACTTCGACCTGACTGCCCCACCTCAACCCTGACTGTGGACAAAGGCAATGAGTAAAATAGAGACAGTGAATTGCGATTTCTTTATTATTGGAACCAAAAATGGCTGCCTATTATGCGTATTCCCTAGAAAATAAAGATATTGTTAAAAATCCTCATAAATTCCACCTCCGGTAACATGAGTAAATGGTGAGGGGGGGGGGGGGTGATATGCAACACAAGCTTGTGATACCAGACGAAAGGAGCTGATGGTATCAACCGTGCCAGCATTGAAAGGGATATCAACATCAGAGTCCATGTCCGAACCAGCGTCCACAAATATGTACGGTTAATCACATAAACAAATTGATATTGCCTTAAGCAAGAAAGATACTGCTCCCACAGTCAAAAGAAGTGCTTGTGTGTCCTTAGAACCATTTGACAGTAAAACACGTTTCTTTCTTACTGTGAAACTGAAGTGCAGAGAATGGACCAAATACGAGAAAAAAATGACAATTAAATCTATGTGAAGACAGATGCGTTTGTTGAAACAATATTGATTTATTGTGAAACACGTGTTGATGAATTTGGCCACTGCTGTTCAAGGTCGCATCGAGTTTTTTGGGGGCGATCTTCATGCAATGTTAACTTTCGCACAATGCGAGAAATTCCGAAAGATTTCAGGTCAATCGAATCAGTCAAACGACAAAAAAAAAAATGGAAGAAAGAAAAACATTGATAAGGAGGAAGCATTCGAAATGGGAAAACGATTAAGAATAGATTACGATTTCAGTCCTTGTCACGAAAATGAGAGAATACTTACGTGATACAGGCAGTAATCTGTGGCATATGGAAATCAGTACCTGAAGGAGTGGCTTCAAAAACGATATGGAAACTCTTTCTTTGTGGCTGAGGGCAAGGGAGTGAAAACAGTGTGACCTTTATGGAAACACATGTAAAATTCTTCGTGACTATTACAATGCACCTCGAGAAGGTGACGAAGAAGCACAAAAACGAGCTATCCAACAAAAACAGCAGCAAAGCTTATCGAAAGTGACGTAAAAGCTTCATTAAAAAGTTCCATTTATAGGGGATGCATATACAAGTCAAACAGAATTAAAATTTCGGCATCATTGAATTACATCCCTACAAGCTTGCGATTCTTGTTGCAGCATCTGTCTGTTGGGAAGGATACGTACAGAAAGGTTGCAGGAATTTGGCAAGCAGATATTCAAGTAGTGCGTCAAAGAGCTGTAATTTAGCATTTACAGATTGGACTCGCAGTTCAAATGCGCTACCTGTACAGGTCCAGGTTTTTGATCGATAGTTTTTTTTTCTCTTTTTCTCTTCATCTTATCCAGAGGTAAACAGGTTTAAAGAGAATGCTGATTGTTTAAATGCTCCAGATGTGTTGGATAGTGACATGGATACTACTGATACTTCATTGCGATTTGCTGGAGACAATGTGGACCATAACATAATAACCTTGGATGGAAAGGGTACCTCCCATGGGATAGGGATGATAGCAGCCAACACACCACAGAAGCAGGCTAGTCGCATCCTTTCGAGACAAACAATATGTGACTTGAAATGGCTGAATTGATAAACATTGATGTAATATACAACCGCTATGCAATTCATGCCAATCGCAACGTCAAATTTCAGCCTGCGTCATTCTTTGATCACACGGTTGATATTGTATGGGAAATGTCATTTCGCTTCTATCAAGTTCACCTAGTTAGCAGGGCAGGGTGTACTTACTGTACAGATAATGTGATCATCCGGGGATTTCTCCCCCTGATTGACATGAATCTAGTGAATCCATAAATCCAGTATCTTGTCCACCCTAAATTCACTTTGCAAACTTGCCTCAAAGCACAACATACCACCTATCATAACCTTTGATCAACCGTTGTTTGGAAAGCTTCAGAAATAGTGAATGCTGCTCTAGATGAAAGGCCAATCGCAAAAATGGTGTTATTGCTTGGGAGCTTTCATACCTTCATGAATTCATTGGGTGCCATAATGGATGACGGTGGACCTAAGGAGATCTTTGAGAGAGTTTACAGTGAACATGCCGTGGTACATATGATGACAAGAGAGTTAGTGCAACTAACGTTCTGTTGATTTCTGATGGTGGATCAGTGTCTTACACATCAGATTGTTGCTAAAGTCATGGAGGTTGATCCTGAGTTTCAAGACCAATTGCATGAGCTTGAAAGACTATGTACGCTGATGACAAGTGGCAAAAGTGAATATAAGAGTCATCCTTGATATGAGATTGCTTTCGTAAATTTGAAGAAAAAGAAGAACTGTCGGAGACTTTCAAAACAAGCAAGCTGTGGGTGAATTACCCATACGTGGTAGAAATTTCACGGACACTCATTGGGACTGATCGTATGGGGTCGTGGAAGATGCCCATTGCTGTAATTTCAGTTGCTTACCAATATTCGAGGCAGCTGGATACGATACAATCATTGCAAGATGACTACCCTGAAGTCCATCAGGTATTCATGTCTGGATTCCATGTAATAAGGCGCAACAATACATACTGGTCTGGCATGGCTCTACATATACAAATGCGCTCACTTAAAAGCCAAGGGGGCCTAACACGAGGAAGTGGGATGTCAGAACACCAGAGAGCAGTATGAACTATGTCTGACACTATCACATCATCTTACAACATTGTCATGCAAGAACTGACAATGCATATTTATTCAACCATTGAAAGTATAAAGAGGTGTCCACCTCCAGAATTAGTGGAAATAATGCTGACTTTGAGAAAGTTACAGCAAAACTAGACACTTCACTCCATTTTCCGATGATAATTCATTTCGCAACATCATCACAGATGTTAATGCAAATGCAGATGTCACGTGTTGTTGCTATTCTCAGTAGGATCCCGCAGATCCATGGACGGTCAGTCTATGTTATTGTCTTCTCACAAAAGGAGTTTGAAGGTCAAGACACGGGCATCAAGCAGGGCAGTCATAGTTTCTGTGTACCGTACGATAGATCCAGCGATGATATTCTAGAGGTTCCTAGTTGTGTCACAGACAGGTAATCTCCGGCTAGACAAAATGATGAACTATGAATTCTGTCCCTATCCCATGTCTTTGCTTGAAGCAAAGAACATCTTGCGCAAGCCTGATAAGCCACAACTTGCATAAGCAATAGAGACTATGCAACACCCAAAACAGACAATGTTGTTACACAGACGGTTCCAGTGAGAGATCACTACGTTCTTGATGGAGTATCACTTTGTCATCGCTTAAAATAGACAACTAGCTGCACGTACAATTCAATTGCAGAGGAGTATGCCTCATTCACAATACCAAATTATGCCAACGCCACTGTAGTGTTTGATCGGTAGGAGGTTGGACCAAGTAAAACGGACTGCACTCACCAGCGTCGAAGTAGAAATATAAATGCAAAGAAGGTGGATATTAAAGAAGCCACACAATTTGTAGGGAGAATGAGACGAACAAGCAAACAATCATCCAGATCATCATGGAGCGTATGCGACAGAATGGCTGCCAAATGCTTCAAGCTGAAGGAGATGCTGGCGTTGAGATAGCAAAAGCAGCCATGGCTTTGTCTGCTTCCAAAATACACCACCATCATTGAGGATGACACAGATATCCTCCTGCTCTACCGTATAGTGGAAGCAAACTACACTAAACTTCATTTCGGGTCGGACAAGGCTCAATCATATGTCTACAAGATAAAGGTCCTTAATCAGATACTCGGAGCAGAATCTTGTAATGGCCTTTTGCTTCTCCATGCATTAACAGGATGAGATGCTACCTCAATACTATTTGGGATTGGAAAGAAATCAGGGTTCCAAAGAATCATCGAGAAAGAGAAAGGTATCAAAGACTGTTGTAAAATATTCTGTTCACCAATGCAAATTCGAGATGTAGTTTTAGACAACGGACGTAGAGCAACGTGGGCATTATTTAATGCAGATCAGAACGACTCCCTGTCATCTATGAGGTACAACATGCTCTGCAAGAAGAGCTAAGACTTGTGTTACTTCTGGAAAACTGCCACTAACTGCCTCTGCCTGTAACTTTCCCTCCCTGAGGACTTAACATCAGGTTATTTAATGGATGGGCTACAGTGATGGAATGGATGAATGGAGAAATGGGGATGGAAGTTAGAAGGAAATAATCTTATGCCAGTTATGAATGACAAAAGCCTTGTACCTGAGGAACTTCTTCAGATGATTAACTGCAACTGCTCCGTAGGATGCACTACACTAAAGTATTCATGCAAAAAGCACGGGCTTGAATGCACCACTGCATGTGTGCATTGCCAAGATGGCAACTGTAAAAACATGACAAATGACCTAGGGGAGGAAGTGGGAGATGAACAAGGCATTTGAAAAGCCTTTGAGGTTAA
Organism: Apostichopus californicus; assembly: GCA_020650975.1. Classification (NCBI taxonomy): domain Eukaryota; kingdom Metazoa; phylum Echinodermata; class Holothuroidea; order Aspidochirotida; family Stichopodidae; genus Apostichopus; species Apostichopus californicus. The sequence continues at coordinate 10,807 of JAIPMN010057860.1, forward strand.
TATTATATATGTTCACATAAGTATTTTACCCATATAAATGACGTCATTGATGATGTCATTGATGATGTTAAGATGTCAGAGAAGAAAGTTAACTGTTGTTACAGCATTAATCATGATATGAAAAACGATGAAAACAATTTATAAAATATAATAAGGAAAATATCAAAATTGAAACTTAAAAGAGCCGTTACTTGATTATTATTTGTTCTTAACATAATTTTTTTCAAACTTTTCCGTGCTTCGTCATTGTCCAACCTTTTGATATGTTATTCTCCGCATCAAAGAGTATAATAAACACTCATTAAACAATTGGTTGTTATTGGGGTTAGTGGTATAGTGTTACAGAAATTTGACCTATAAGTCTAGCAGATTTCGTTCTGTTAATTTGTTACGTTTTGTATTGAGCTCGGGCTATGCAGTATTCTTATTTTGATTTCCCCGTCTCAGGCCCCAGACCTTTAACCCTTTCTCTTTAGATCTAAGGAAGCTCACCGTGTTTTCCAGTAGTGCAGACAGTATTCCAAAGCAAAAGGAACCCGCTTCCTGCGTGCGCGCTTCGGCCTACATTAAAAAAAAAACAATAAAAGGGGGTCACCGAAGTTAAGCTATTCAAGCTACTTGGTAAAAGGATTGGATTATTGTTTGTGGCAGGCGGAAGCCCAACAGTTGAGAAAGTAGTCGGTCAGCGCTAAGTTGCAATCGTTTACTGCAATACCTCTCATGTGTGTACTCTCTATACGTATCTTAATAAAAGTGATATTTGTGTATCAAGGAACCGTAATTGTGTTTCCTGGTTCTACCTGGTGACTGGTATCGGTGATTCTGGACATTTTACTTGGTAATGATTTTCATTTGTTTTTCGTTTAATTATGTGTTAATTAATTTAGGAATCTGAAAAAGCTACGAATAAGCAGTTAGTATCCGTCAATGTTAGATCGACCGTGTCAGTGAAGTGAACCTGACCAACGTTAGTATATTTGTTTATCTATCTAGACCAAATATAATACTAAAGTTTGCCAGAATTACTTGTGGTGTTACCCTAAAATTTACAAGGCTGGAGCATTATTCTAGCTCAGAATTCAATTCGGTATTTTGAGAAAGATTGACATACAAGTACTGGAAAGTAACCTGAAGCTGAAGCTGAAGCTCGACCATCTCCCTATTTTGTGAATATGTGTATTTAAGACCCGAATCATACCTGGGTTTCAGCACAGCTCGCACTATTTGCGAGACACAGCCCAGCTCGCACGGATTTGCGAGATACAGCACAGCTCGCAAGCTAATAGAAACAACCCAGCTCGCACTGATTTGCGAGATACAGCACAGCTCGCAAGTAGCGGGAAACAGATCAGCTCGCAGGAATTACGACTTTTAGGGTTCGCTCGCATATTGCGAGTTATTGTCAGAGCTCGCAGAGGATGCGAGGTTTGGTCTACACTTGTATTTTTTTTTTGCTGCTTTACTTCCAATAGTGTTGTAAATGAGTTAAGCCATGTATTATGCCCAAAGATTTATTGCTACCATTTAACTCATCTCAAAGCGTTTCATCATTGATCGGAGGATTAATTGATGTACTTCATTAACCGTATATAACAAGAAAAAGTGTTTTCTTTTTAACAAAGTTTTTAGACATTACTTTAACTCTTTGGCTGATTTTTCGAGACTATGTGTTCCGACTTGACTGAATAGAATTCGGTCGGCGTTACAATACTTACGAAGAAACTGTAAACAAGCAATAATTCCCTCATCATGAGTGATATTGGTGTATAAAGAGGATAAGTCCATAGTTACAAGTAAGGAATTAATCGGTCACACCTGCATGTTATTAAGGAGTCTCAAAAAATATGTGTAGTGCCTTATATATAACAAGGAATATGGTCTAGTAGAGGGTTGAGTATAGAGTCGATGTATCCTGAACTAGATGTTTTGTAAGAGTTTCCTGTATTCCTGAAATAATAGGTAGGCTTGTGGGGACTAGCTTAAGTGACCTGGTAAGTTTGCAAATGTATTTTCGGCGGATTTTCTCATCGGCTATCAATTTGAGAAGTTAGTGTACTTTGGGTAAATTGTAGAATGTTCTTAACGATAGGTGCTTAAAATGTGAGATCTACAATCTTGGTGGCTACGTGTTCCGGTACTGTTTGGCAAAACTCGTCAATTTTGGGGTGGAAGAGTCTGGAAGGGGCCTCCGGTAATATCTCGTAGAAATCAGAGTTGATTAGATGTGCCTCAGATGCTTCAGCGATATAGTCAAGTGCTACGATTGGTGGTGGCACGTCCTTCATCCGCGTGTCGTATAACGATATCAGGTTATTACGGAGCTTCCTACTGGCTCTTAATTGAGCAGGGTTGATGTTAGAGTTAGGTGGACGGTTGGCAGTTTCTAACATGAATTTGTCCAGATGTGTTTTAGCTTTGAATGCAAAGCAACATTGGAATTTGTTGCGTCCTTCTGCTGGTGTCCGAATAGACTTTTTGTTGGAACCATGTAGTGTTAGATGCGTGTCCTTGCGGTTGGTGTCTGTATAATTGTTGGAAGTATTCTCTTCGAATAATAGTCTGTCTCATACGTCGAACAAAATTATTTCAATCGGAGCATAGACCAACTGGATCTAGTTTACGGGAGGGACAGAAGGATACCCCATTGTGTTAAACGTCTTGTTTGTATTTGGAAAGAACATGATCCGAACACTTTATGACGTTATTAATGATGACGTTGTGAGCCCGACGAGCTAATGGCTTTGGGAACACAGGGTAATATGTGGGTGGACTGTGCTGTGCATATGATGAAGTAGCGTGGCCTGTGCTGTTAAATGTTCAAGTTTTTGCAATTTTCTAGGCAACAAGTTTATGTCCGTTTCGGTAAGTTGTGTCCACAGCGGTCAGACCATTTAATTGGTGGCAGTGTCTGGAACCAGGTTCTGTAAGATTTCTTTGGTAAGTAATAGTTCCTTCGATTCTCTGTTCTGTTTAGTAAATACACATTTTAGAACATGGTTTCATAGTTGGTGGGAGGCTCGTGTGCATATTGCGTCAGATACACTATCTATGCATTTGTATCAACTGTGTAGAGGCTTGCGGATCTGGAGACAATTGGGTACAATGTTCATTGATTACAAGACGTCCATTTTTTTTTGTGGAGGTTAAAGGTCATTTTGGGTCATTAGGTGTCAATGTAAACACGATATCTCAGGAAGGGAAGATTGGGTATATCGCATATTTAATATGTGTAGTAGAACCACACTGAGTACAATAAGACTATAGGTAGTAATGAGGTTTAGGGTCACTTGGGTCACCAGAGGTCAAATTGTGAAAACATATTATCACGATAACTTAAGAAGGTAAGCTGGGCAGTTCTCATATTTAATATGTATATCAACCACATCAAATGCAAAGAAGCCTATAGGTCAAATTTTGAGAACCTTGTAAACATGCTATTCCAAGAAGGGAACCCTGGACATATCTCATATTTGATTAGTAGATGTACTATGTCAAATTTAAGGAGCCTATCATCGCTTTTGATGAAGGGCCAAGGTCATTTGAATTCAAAAAACGCCAAATATTTACTTCACTCACCTCTTACCTGTGTTTTTACACTAACGCATCTTTCTAAACATATCGCAGCTTGGAGAGATCGCATATTTGGGATGTAATTGTACCACATGGAGTACAAAAGCCTTATGTTGTGGGCGGAGGTCAATGGTCGTTTGAGCTCACCAGGGGTCACATTGTTAAAACCATGGTTACACAATATTTTAACAATGACTGATGTCCTATTTAGTATGTTGACGTATCATATTTAGTAAAAGAAACCTGTTGTTGTGAAAGGGGGGTGTATGCGGTTTTACACTATCTAACGCAACGTAGTCGCCAAGAACCTGAAGTATTTTTAAGGGAGGACCCGAGGAACAAAAGCTACTAAAAGCTCCGAAAAATTCCGCACAACCAACAGGGAGCTACAGACTACAAGTAGTCACTCAAAAGCCCAATGTCTTCGAAAAGAAGCAGAAAAACTAAAAAAGTTCGTAAAGAACCTATCAGACAGAAACATGTCCAATATAGAGTTTATTGCGCCGGGAAAAAGTCTGAAGTTCATAGCAACTCCAGACAAGAGCATCAATGACGCAGTATCTCAATACTGGAAGTTTTAATTTCGAATCCTAATTTCAAATCTTTGCTCTGTCTCTGCAATTATCAATATCAATCATGGTACAACAAATATATAACTTGCATTTATGCTACTTTGCCACGAATAGTCTCTGCAGGTTACACTTTATCCTGCTAGTGTTGCCTTTAGCACTCATTGCCCGTTTGTCGAAAGAACGTTGCAAGGTTTAGTAATGTCATAGAATATTTAAGAACTTGTTTTTCATGTGGTATCCTTCATCTTGGGTCAGTCTCTGTTGGACTTTTTGGTCATATAGTTTGACGTCAATGACAATGGCCAAATTACAAGAGGCGAACAACTCGACCATATTCTTGATGCCCACCTTGAGAGCTGGGCCTATCGACCTACTGTATGTTACTGTAGTGGTGACTACCATCAAAACTGTGTCCACTTCGAAGTATCAAAACAACCCACGTTTTTTCATCTCAATTTTTCTGACATGAAGATTTCATGGATTTATGACTTGGAAAAAATAATGTAAAAGAAGATTTCAAGTTTTTATTTGAAAGTGATGGGTGGCCTCCTCCTCCCCTAATAGCCACCTCAGTTCCTCTTCAATTTGTTAGTTTATTTTAATTCTTTGTACATTTGATGTCAAACATCACAGGTTCAAAAGAAAGCTAAACATACTTCTTATAACCTTATACATCTTATATCCTTATAAATA
>JAIPMN010057870.1:0-11353 GCA_020650975.1 Apostichopus californicus
TTTATTTTTTTGAAACCACTTGGATAGCTCTCATCTCTTAGAATATCGGCAATTTGTCTCGCGTTTTCTGCTAACTTTCCCATTTTTAGTTGTCGCACGGCACGATCGACCGACTTACTGTTAAATATACGGAAGCCGAAATGTGACAAATACGGATACTGCCAGAGTCCATTACTATTTACATTTTTGCTTCTCTAACGTACCTGCTAGGCGGACATTGTGTTCAGGGGACACAATTTACAACAAAATATACAACCGACAAATAATGTCCCCCTTCGTTTAACCATAGCATATACTGTCCGGGAGACAGTCTGTACCATCTGGCCTTGTACAAATGGTCCGGGGAGACCAAATGTACTGGTAAATCCGGTATAAATTGTCCTGTGGGACTGGGACAGTATTTACTGAATATGAGATATTTGCGACAGTTTGTACTGCTACAGCGGCAACTGTCTCCTACACCATCCTGTTGACAATCGGAGCATCCCCGGGGCCTCCTCTCAAACGTTTTCGCCCTTCCACCTGCTGTTATGGCCTTGTGTGTTTCAGCCTCATGTGTCTTCAATAGTTGTACCTCTTCGTACAAGTTTGGGCTCTTCTCTTTCTCTACTTCGGTTTGTGTCGGTCATTACCTGTCATTTCAACTGAAGCTGTGACAGGCTTCTTCAATTGCATCTTTCTCGCCCTTTCTGCCTCGGAATGGGATGCTTGGTTTACCTTCTCCAGGAGGTCTTCCTTGCTGCATATGTTGCTGGAGAAGGCACTCTTTACCTCCTGTCTAACTTCGGCATTCGACAACCCAGTTGACACTGCATGTTCAAACATTGACTCTACAAGGGTTTGATCATATTTGAACTTGGCATTTGCTTCTTTTGATGCGAAGAGTACTCTCTGCTTCAACGCCAGGGCACGGAGGACAAAATCGTGGGCCGTCTCAGTTCTACCCTGTGATATACCACATTGCTCCTGGTACAGTTCAGTTGCTCCCCGCTCCTGGAAGTGAGCCCTCAGCAGACGTCTGGTAATGGGATGGTCTAAGCCGTCCCGTCCCTCCAAATAGTCCCTTAGCTGTAAACCAGGTGTAACAGCTCTAACTACAGCCTCTACAATTCTTTCTCAGGATACCCTCTTTTTAGCCCACTGTCAATCTGATGGACCAGAGACATGAATGCTAGCTTGTCACGTTGCCCAGGGGTCCCCGATCTGTCCTTGTATCTTGAACTCTTTCTTGTATGGCAGAGCATGATCTGTGGGAGGGTGACTTTCCTTCTCGGAGGTTGATGTGGTCACTTTTAGTTCCCCTAGACATCTTTCAAACTCTGCTTCCAAGTCCTTGAGCTTCCGCTCATACATCTTTACTGTTTCCCTCATATCCGTTTCGGCAGCAGCTTCGGCTGAGGTGCTTTGGTCCGTCTCCATTGTGGCCTAATCTAGTGGTTACTTCAGTCCTGGCAGGGTCGCCAATTTGTTAAGACCCGGATCTCTCGCTGGCAGCAGGGACCCAAACACCAGCTCACCAAGTCACATGCAAACTGTGAGACGGATAGAGGAAACCCAGTTTAGTTTTAGTTGTCATAGGCACATGTTATTCAATCACTGATATATAATAAAACAATAACTATACAGTCTCACAAATTATGCCTAACTGCATATTTGGATAAGGCATCTGAATGGATTTCATCCTGGCATAAACAAAGGCTACTTCTAGTTCTTAAAATGATAAACTGAAACCTGCTCAATCTTTCTAATAATTCAATACATAACAATACAATCAATCTGGCGGACCGTAAATACTTATTTCTATCTGGAACATTTCGTGGAATCCCCTACTCTTGTTACTAAGCAATGACGTCACCCCTCAAGACAGTTCTAACGACCAAATGTACACGATGTAGCCTATTCATAACGCTAGGTCACTGAGCAATATTACGTTCAAAGAATCTACCTAAAATGTCACATCTACGGCATCCTGATACATATAATATACTATTATTAACAACCTCAAGAAATAAATCACTTTTGTACTGATATGGCTCGTGTAAATTATGATTTTGTACCACTAATCGAACTTTAACGACAAACAATTGTTATGCGAATATACGTAGGCCCATGGTAACACAGACATATCCTACATGCAAACCTGACGGTCTCGTTTATAACGAATATTAACTCTTATGTATCGACAGCAAATCTAGACCATCCGTCATAATGAAACACTTTTAATAACGACAAATATTTAATCAACAACCTAGTCATACTTTCATATTCACATGAAAGGGAATTAAGCATCATCTTACCTGTGGGACGGAGAGAGGGAAAACAGTTTATTTTATCGTTGTTATAACGTTAAGGCACATGTTATTCAATAGCTGGGGCTCCGCCCACTAAACGCGCTATTGAACGTCAAAACAAACCACAAAATTTTGGGTAGGGCACCGCTAATCATACCCATAACAATATGTACGAACAACTCCTTGATGATTACATAACAAACTGTCATGATATCGAGAGATAATAGTTTCTGATAGACTCTCTGGAACAGCTAGTTGCAATGTAAAATCCTCATCTTTATCATGAAAGAATAATCTGAATAAGACACAATTGCATAAAATGTACGCTTCTGCTTTCATTTGCACACTTTTCGCTGCTTTTCTGTCTTCAGGCAAAATGTCATAGGCTAGATAATCATAAACTGGCTTAAAATAAATTGATGTTTCCTGTTCAGTTTTTAACTGCTGCACATCAATTGGTAAGTTGTAATCTCTAATAATTTTCCTCTTTATAATATCCATCATCTTATCTATCTCGGCCTGTTTGGAACATGACGTGTCACAAGACCATCTAGTTTGGATATCAGTGGTCTGGGTACCCTATACAATTCAGGAGGGGATCTCTGACCAACTCTTCAGTTTCCCTATCCACCAGACTGGGTTCATCGGTTACCAATGGTGGTGGTCTGGTGTTAACATGTGGTCTGAGATCTCTTACACCATTTCGCAAGTGATCATGTTCTGGCAAATTAACAGGTCTATGCAGTGGAAACTGTCTTCTGGAGATTCCACTATCAAAAGACCGATTAGCCCTTTGACCATTAGTTTGAGCGATTTCACTATGCGATTGTGTTGGCTCTAGCTGCAACAGTTTCATTTGTCTTTGAGCCCTTTGGGAACAAATCTGGAATATCTATACCATGTGTCCTTGCATATGACCTTGTAACTATTGGGTTACATACAGGTTCTTTAACTTCATCATTCAACAGTTCTGAAGTCAACAGAGAGAATGCAATAGGAACAACTTCGTCAATCTCGGAGTGACTATAATTTGGATTTCTTGACAAAAAATCTGCTAAAACCAAATCTGATCCCTTTTTGTAAGCAATCTTGAATGAATAATCGGATAATTTCAGGATTAAGTTTCGCAATCTAGAAGTGCTAGGTTCATCCTTAGATTGTAAGATCTGAACTATAGATGAATGATCAACAAATGAAATTCATTTGGCTTCAATAGATGCTTAAATGCTGTGATGTTTATCAACAATCCAAACATCTCTAACTCTGTAACACTATAGTTTTGGCAGGCAGGTGGTAAGACTTTAGAATGATAACCAAGAATTTATTCTTTGTCTTCAACAGTTTGAGTTAAGTAAGACCTAGTAGCAGTACGTGAAGTGTCACTGTACAAATTGAATGTACCAATACTTTTTGGCAAATGCAATATTGGTGGATTAGTCATCATTGATCTTATCTGTTTAAATGCTGCTTCATGTTCATCACTCCACACAAATCTTTTATGATTTCTTGCAAGGTGATGAATTGGTCTCAATACACTTTGGATTTTGGGGAAAAAGTTTGAAATATAGTTTACTGCTCCAACAAATCTCCTTGTTTCTTTTGGAGTTTTTGGACGTTTCATTTTCCTAATTGCTTCACATCGGTCTGCGAGTGGTTGTATACACAGACAACCCCTTTCATTCACAAAAATCTTATGTCCCATGTATAATACACTGCTTCTGAACAATTTACATTTCTTAGGACAAATTTTCAATCCATTATCTGCCAAACATTTCAGTAACAATGTTAAATGCTTCTTATGTTCACTCTTATCTTTACTGAATAAGATAATGTCGTCGTGATGTGCAATACAAAATTCTGTAGAACTAGGTATAGCATGAAGAATATCATTGATTTTCGCCTGAAATATACCTGGAGAAATGTAAAGACCTTGTGGCAATCTTTTATAGTAAAAGTAATTATCTCCATTATGAGAAGTTATTCCTGTAAACTGTTGTGCATGCTTGGAAAGTGGAAGGCAATGAAAGGCTGACTTAATTGCTGCTACACTCAACACTCTGGCTTCTGAATTCCCTATTGTCTTTAGGGTCTCAGAAAGCAATGGGAAAGGATGATTGATTTTCCTTATTCTAGAATTCAAGTATCTGAAGTCTGTAACTACCCTCTTTTCACTTGATTCCTTCTTTGATATGAGTAACAAAGGAGAAGTGTAAGACTGATGTCCAATGGACAAAATACCTAATTTAACCAAACGGTTTAACTCTTTGTCAATGGCTTGCCTACCACTATCGGAAACAAAATATGGTCTGATATAAAATGGTTCATCATTGATAGCTCCGGCTCAATATTAACTTCAAAGTTTGGGCAGCTTGACAACTCTCCATATAAGGAAAATGCTTGTCTGTTTTGTGAGAGCAAGTCATACACTTCCTCTTCTTCATCAGGTGTTAACACACTCTGAGACAAACTGACATATTTATGGATAATCTCATCTTCAGACAATTTCAAATTAGGATCATCTAGATCCAAATGTGGATATTTCTTAACACGTTCCTCAACAATAGTGCTCGACTCTGAATTTTCCACAGATACTTTGTGTAATGAATCATCACTTGACAGTTGGGTTACATATCGTGATGGCAATGGTTGTACAACATCAATCAACTGGCTGAAATGTAGAATAGCAACTGGCTCATCTGACACAACATGTATAGTCACGAGAAAGATTCTTAACTGGAATACTAACATTTGTGATGGACACCATTTGGAAAGATACCTGTTGGGTTGACTCATTATCTCTGCATTCCTTAAATGGTGGTACTTTTCCTTTCAAAGTGATGCATTTTTCTTGACCAGGTTTAATTGCAACATAAGCAGAAGGTCTGAGATGCAACTTTTTGGCTGAGATCTTGAATGTGTTAGTTTTGAATTCCAAGGTTCCATCTAATTCTGCCAAGGTTTTTGATCCCAATATCAAATCAACTCCAACCAGATTATCAACAACCATTGCAGAAATTCTAAAATTTCTCTTTTGCATTGCTATTTCAAGCTCTATCATAATATCTGAGGTCAAATATGATCCATTCCCTAAACGAAAAGTGACATGATTCACATGAGAACATTTCAGTTGTGACAAATACTTAGAAGAGTTAACAAATGAATGAGCAATGATAAATTTTGTAGACCCACTATCAAATAGTACAACAACACCTTTCTTGTCAGGTAAATAACCTTTGCATAGTTGTTGGAATTTAACTGAATCTCAACTTCAACTTTGTCTAGATGTTCTGCCTTATGATGATTATTATCACCTTGTTTCTTATTAAGCTCAGTTGGTGTCCTCAAAGAATTTAAGTAGGGAGAGGGTTCAGGAGCGCACTGAGAACTCTCCCCTTCTAAAAATCCTGAGACATGCCTTGGCCACCAATCTGAGGATCATCCCTTTCAGAATTAGGTTTGGCCCCTCTTTGGATTTGGCGTTGTTCAAGGTATGACCGGGATACAGGCAATAATCACAAAAAAATTTGCGTCTGTAATATCTACATGCATCCTTCCTTAAGTTATTGTGCGATCCTGCGGTTCGCCTATTAGGGCTTTTACCTCCTCTGTTAACTGATGGGGAATTTGATCGGTTACGGTTGGGAGTACTGTCACGTTGCAATTTGCGTGGTTCTCTGAACTCTCCTTGTGCCATATTTAAAGTCTGCAACTGATCTTTCAACTGTGCTAACTCATCATATATTGCAGAACTTGGGGCAGGGGCTACTTCTCGAGCAGAGAATGATACTTCCTTAGAAGCTTTTTCATCCCGGAGATCAAAAACACACTGGGTCCGAGTAACTATGGTCTCCAAAATGTTGTCAGGAGCTGACATTAGTACAGCAGTGCGACATTTTGATGGCAGGGTTGATAAGAACTTATCTCTTATTTGGTCATCCCCATACCCTATTATTTGAGCAAGTTGACTAATTTTCGATAAGTGTTGCTCAGCACTTTCCCCAGGAATATATGTAATATTCTCAAACTGGGTGACATGGGCAAATTGAGACGGTGATGGACTGAAGCGATTGACAAATACAGTTTGTAAATCCTGCAATGTCTCAAATACCTTTCCCTCAATCCATAATCTAGCACTACCTTGGAGGCTATGTTTGAAAAGTTGTACAACATTGTGAAGTTCTGCCTGATCAGCAGGTTCATGCAGGTCATTAGCCTATAAGTAATCTACAAAGGTATAAAAATGTGCTCTACACAAATCACGGTCGATTCTATCACCACAAAATCTTGTAGGAAGAAAATCTGTTACTCTTAACCTTTGTGCTGGTTGTGCCATGTTAACTGATGAAAGACTAACGACTAATACCCAAAATAAATTCACATCAAACATACCACATAACTCAAAGTGAATTGTGAGACAAAGCTTGGCCAAATCTGGAAATTTGCACAATATAGAGCTAGGCCCTTCAGTATGGCAGACCAATATTTGGCTTGATCAATGTGCATGCAACACCAAGTAACATGAAAAGATTGACCAGTGTATCAAAATATTAGGTTACAACTCGACTCACGATAATGAAAAAAAAAATTACGTTAGACTGGTTTGTAATTTCTGGCACATAGGCTTTCGAGTAGTGGTACTGGTAGGCCACCGGTAGAAAACTGTTGGTAGATGTTGGCTAATACCAAAGTTCAGGAAAGGTTAGAAATTGCTGCAGAGACTTTCTGTTGCTAAAGTCTTGAACGTGTTTTGTTTTGAATAGGATTAGTCCAGGCAGGCTAGATTGTTGAGTTGAATTCCCTTGTAAGACTGCGTTGGCTAGATTATTCAATGCTTCAGGCTGCATTAGTGTAGTTGGTTGCAGAATGCTATTCCAGGTTTCAGTGCTGTAAGCTCCAGTAAGGACTAGGCTTCATGGCTCTGTGTTGAAAGCATAGGCTAGGCTATGGTGAATTCATGAGTTGAAGGTTAGTGTAGAGCTAAGCTTTGGTTGGCCACAGGGTCATCGGCTCCACAGTGAATATAAGCTCGAAAAAAACCCATCCAATTTACGTCATCAATGAGGTTCTATAATTTGCCTTTTCAGTCCGATGCCACTCACGTTACGAACTGACGGTTGGCTATGGCTCACAATGTACGTACGACCGATAGGCTATGATAGAATTCGTTAACGATGTAGTTAAGCATTTGGAAAGTCTCGAGCCTAAGTTGCGTTGTACACTCTAGAAAAAAATGATGAGATCGATAGTGGCTTCGTCACTGGATGTGCAAATTTGGATGTGCGTAGGCTAGGCTAAGTTCATCGAATATCAGTGGTTGGTCATGGGATAGCCTAAACCTTTGATGGACATACTCACAAATGATGGAAAGTGTGTTTCAGTCCCAAAGATTCTAGGCTTATTTAAATGCCTGAAGACGGACACTACATCAATCGCAGCTAGGCCTGATGGTTACAGACGTAGTCTCGGCTAGGCTAAATCGTTACAGCGTAGGTTCGTCTACCTAAGCTAGTCAGACGTTTGGTTGAACTGTACGATAGGATACGGCTTGAATACATTTCCGAAGATGTGCCGTGTGCTCAGCTCCTGCACCATGTTGCGTTTGTTCGTTTTTGGGTGCTTTTCTGTCCTTGACGAAATAACTAATAAAGTAGACTTAGAGTCCGTCTTGATTGTTATAACTCTGATTTAATTTCTCTTCCTTTCTTACAACTTACAAGCACACTTCTTCTTCTAACTCCCTACCTTCTACTCACGGAAACCCGTCACGTAATACATGCCTATGATTGGACAATGATTATCACATGAGTAGGGGAAATACCCTTTACGTAATGAACTTTGAAATTTTGACATCACTATACGACACTAGCCAATCACATTCCACTTAAGTGGAATAGACTAGCCAATCACATTCCACTTAAGTGAAATAGACTATATCCAATCACATTTCACTGAAGTGAAATAGAATTCTACTTAAGTGAAATACAATTTCACTTAAGTGAAATAGACAGGACATTCCACTTAAGTGGAATTGTATTCCACTTAAGTAGAATACAATTCAACTTAAGTTAAATTGAATTTAGCTTAAGTAAAATACAATTCCACTTAAGTGGAATGCAATTCCACTTAAGTGAAATATAATTTAGCTTAAGTCAAATGCAGTGACAAGTTGATGAATTCATCTTAAGTAAAATACAATTAAGCTTAAGTGGAATGGTATTCCACTTAAGTGAAATAGAATTCCACTTAAGTTAAATAGTATTCTGCTTAAGTGAAATTGAACTCCATTTAAGTGAAATGTATTCGACTTAAGTCGAATTGCGAGGTAAATGTTAAAACGGCTTGCCATACGCCCTCACACGGAGAGCAAATTACACTGAGCTAATACATGGATATCACGTGCAAGCATCGGTCTACCATAATATGCATTCGGAGGTTCAGCTTCCTAGACCTTTTCATTTAGACACCATTATTAATCAGACTAACCCTAATGGTAAACCTAGGGTTTGGGTTAACTTCCAGCGGCCGCCATAATTGTTTGGAAAATTCTTATCGAAGTCGAAAACCTTTCCGCTTAAAGGCGCACATAAAAAATATAATTCCAAACAACATTTTGACTTTCTTAAGACTTTAATACTTTTGACATGCCATTCTCATGTGATCTTGTGACGTTATCACAGTCGTTTGGAAGGTGGGAAAGTTTTCCATAGAAACTATTAGTTCTGCAAGTTTCTTTCGATTTTTAGCCTAAGTTTGAAAATATGGCCAGTTTAGCACTTTAACCCTTTTTAACTTCTAAACCGGAAGTGGTATGAGCTTCCGTCTCGAATGTTTGGGAATTAGTGACCCACTAAGCCATAAAATTAGAATATCAGACCCCCCCCTTCAAAGACTCCCTCCCCCACTCTTACCGAATACCTTTGAGAAAACAGGTGTATTGGACTATATAGGCTACAAAACATGTGCGTTATTGTGTATAGCTGATCATGTGAAGGTTTATATAGAAGGTACGTGTATCATGAAATGGCACTAATTTGTCACAGGGTCTAAATATTGCCATACTGTATGTACCTAAAAGTTACGATTATGTCTCATTTAACTTCTCTTTTTTTACGAACATTTTTTCAAAAAACTGAGTTTAAAGGAGGCTCCTTTTCTCTCACTCTGGCACATATCTGCAGTACTGGTCAGTTAAAATGGTGACAAGTAGGCATCAACAACACAATCGAAAGAATTAACATAATTATTTTGTGCGCGTGAGATATAGGTGACCCTGATAAGATCTATTCATGAAAGTGTGCATCATATTCCTGGTATTATACAGGAGGACAAGGGGGTACAGTGAACCTGGTCTGGTAGATCTACACTTCGTCGTCATCCCCACAGGCAAAAACCAGAAGACTACGTCATCCCACTCGTTCGTATGATCATATGAGTTCCATTACGGTGCTACTATGATGATTTACGTCAATTATGGCAACTGCGTACGAAAGATGCCCTCCCATAAAACCCATCCAAATGTATACAATGTGCAAATTGCATTGTGTCTGTACACAGTGTATAGGTGCAGAGTACTGTTTGATACAGTAAACACAGTAGGTAATAACGAACCAATATTAATTACATACCAGTGGCCTAGCGTGGGGTATATTCTGCATTGTACAGGTGCAGAGTACTGTGTGATACAGTACACATAGTAGGTAAAATTGAACCAACATTACATACAAAATTGGACCAGTGGCTGTTTAAGGCCTAGCTTGGGCTATATTCTGGTGGGCCTCTAACATGGGGTGATGGCAAAATCTCAATTAACCAATGTATACAGAACATAATATGGAAAATGTAGTAGGTGGGTGGCTACCTTTATTTTCACTAATTTCTTATCCCAGGGAGAGAAATTGTTTTGCTGCTCATGGTGTAACTTACAAAAAATGCAACATCCATTACTCATTAGGCTAATCCTGTAATGCGTCATTTGGGGAGTACAGCTGCTGCCAGAGAAGTTTACTTGTGAGACTGATTTCATACGCTAGTATTTTTACTACGATTAGAATCTACACGGTAGGCCTAGGCAGTTTCTGTTACTCTCGGCATCCCATACTTTTCGCTGATCACTTTCCGCACACAAATATCAGGTGCGGAAATAACTTTTATTTTTCACTTGTAAACATGTACATTGTATGTTCTTCTGCAATTTTAGGAAACCAAATCCGAGATGATGAAAATATACTGGGAAAGTATTAGAAAAAGTCCCTTCCCAACTTTAAATGTCCCATGACTTCTTCAGTGCCACCTCAATTTTATTAGGCCTAACATAACAGGAGGTCTCTGTTGAAAGAGACCTAGGTATCTACATTGACTCATCTCTGCAACCTTCTAAACATTGTCTTGAAGCTACTAAAAGAGGTAATAGGGTTTAAGGTATGATCAAGAGGAACTTCAGTTCCTGAAAGAGGACATCGTAGTTAGGCTATATAAGCAGTTGGTTAGGCCTCATCTGGAATATGCTGTGCAGGCTTGGAACCCATATTTTGTTAAGGATAAGGAAGTAGGCCTACTTGAAAAGGTCCAGAGGAGGGCTACTAGAATGATTAGTTCCTTAAAGAGTGTTCCTTATTATAGGCGGTTACAATTGTTGGATCTCACCAAACTGGAGCTTAGGAGGTTACGTGGGGACTTGATTCAGGTTTTCAAGATAGTGTATGGTTTTGACAATTTATCCTTTACCGACTTTTTCATGTTTGCTAATAGTAGTTGTACCAGAGGTCATTGTCTTAAACTCCAAAAGTCACAAAGTAGGATTAATATTCGGCATAACTTTTTTTCTAATAGGGTTGTGAATGAGTGGAACCGTTTGCCTGCGAAAGTTGTACTTGCATTTAAGAATGCTTTGGACAAGCACTTTAAGCATTGTAATCTTGTCTGAGGGTTTGGGTCTTCAGTTTTGTTTTTTCTGTCTCCTATAGGGTCCTTGATGGGGACTTGAGTGTCCCTCCTGATCCTTTTTTTCTACTAAACTAAACTATATTGTTAGGCATAGTCTACATCAGGTTTACCACTGCCGT
>JAIPMN010058007.1:0-13742 GCA_020650975.1 Apostichopus californicus
ATGATGGCGCTCCGCTTAGATAGTGACGTATAACAAAAGTTGTACATCACCATCTGACCATATGTTCTACTATCAATCCTCTTCAAATTTTTAAACAATAATTAAATATCTAGATACAAATTGCAGACATGAGATCCATATTTCAAGGAGGGGTACATGCAGCTTAGAGCACTCGGGAAGTGCCGTTTCCGGCCATCTGGAGGGTTTGTTAAGCCAAAAAAATTATTGTACGCTCCGCGCCAACCGATGGTGGCTCTCCGCTTAGATAGTCTTGCTGGCAGGTTTGCCCCCCCCCACCCCTTATACCCCTCCACCAGGACGGCGATTCGTGGCATGGACCAGCATTTGCCTTCTCAAGAGTTGGGAGCTATGTAAATGTATGAGCATGAGGATTTACAGTTTAACACCATTTTGCAGTTACAGGCTGGTTGTAAGAAATTTATAACCTATGAGAAATAAAATTTCTTGAGAAAGATGATCCCAACTTTGTTTTAGAAATATTTTAGAAAATTACACCTGGGAAACATTTTTTTTAGAAGTAAATTAACATCACCATTGTACACTTTTGTCGCACCAAATTGCATCTTAGGGCATTCAGCAATAGAAAATTTTCCCCTTAGACCCCTCCCCCATATCACTCTAATGCCACTTTGGCCCCTCCCAAACAAAGGCCCTGGATCCGCCAGTGCATAGGCCCACCGACCTGCAGAGACAAAACGCCCAACCACCCACTGAAACAAAAAAACTACAAAAGGACGACCAGCACGCAGCGAAACGAAACCCCCCTCCCCAGCACACCACCGTCAAAAAAAGGCAGCCCCAGATAAACGGCGAAAATCGCCTTCAACCTGAAGGCGAATGTCAGATTTCACCGCCTCCAGGACTGCCTGCCAACTGGCAAACTTCCCCCTAAAAACAACATCACATCTATTCCTCCAAACAATTTTTTTTCACAACAGAACAAACACAAATAATACGCTGCAACACAGCAACAGAACAAACTGGAGGATCTACCCCATATAAAACAAACCCTGTCCTACCGACCAGGAACGCTCTCCCGTTAAACGGTCGGTCCAGGTCTGAAACCACTCCCACAAAGCTTAAAAGAAAGGAACAATGCCAAAAAATATGGGCAGTACTCTCTAAGCTGTCACAGCCGGTCCTCGGGCAGTCCATCACCCAATCGCCAATGATACCTTTTTAGGTTGGTCATCAAGGCACCGTGTGCAATTCTCCATGCAAGATCACGGAGCCTGCAACCATTCTGCCTTGAATGCACCGAACGCCATACTTCGGCAGGATGACGTCCTTGTACAAAAATTGCATTCAAGGCCCTATCTCGCAAGGAACTGTGAACGAGGGCCGGCCGTGACAGGTCAACAGGGTGCAACTCGATAAGAGCGGAGCAAATGACACGCACCACCCTGCTTGGTGTACTACTAGGCGGTTCTCTGTTGCTAAACAGCGCCGGAACCCATCGACGCAAGTGCAACCCGCCCCAAAAACGTACAAAATATCAACAAGGCAACCCTGGGTTTGGTACAATACCGCCCTCTTGACAAGCTCTGTACCACCCGACCAAATGAAAGAAAATATCGCTCTCTCCAGCCGCACCAGGACGCGACGCGGAATTGGGTACACCGCGCCCGGGTACCACAAGATGGGCGAAACAAAACGACTAACGACGGTGACATTCCCCAAGATCGAAAGCCAGCGGGTGCCAAAGGTTTCGAGCCTGCTCTGAAATACCTCAGCCCTCTCGTTCCAGGTGACATCACAAGGTGCATCGTAGCCGAACCATATACCATTAATTTGGCTTTTCCGGATTCAACTTCGCCCCGGTAGCTCTCTCCAAGATAGATAAATCCTGCGAGAGGGCACGAAAGGAGCCCAGACTCGAAACAACACATGTGATGTCATCTGTATATTGAACGCATTTCACTTTGGCACCCCCTGGCACAACGAATGGAACAAGTCTGGAGTCCCTTTCCAAAAGGTGTCACATATGCATAAACACAAACATCAACTTGAGCCTTATTGAAGGCTTAGGTTCCTGTACTCTCTCTGCAAGGAACAAAAGATGCACAACTGACTTTCCAGTCCACCGCAACATAATTTCAACCTGGACCTACAAAAACCACCACATGTTATTGCATCAATATTTGCTACATGATGTATAGCAATGAAGATAATATGGTTGGGTTTTTATTTGACACTTTGCATATTTGTTGAAACTGTGAATATTGTAAAAACAAACACATTAAGGAAGCAACTTGAAGTAATTGCAGGCTACAATTTTCTCGAATACTGATGCATGTACTATATCCCAAGTGCCCACATAGGAGAATCCAACTCGAAGATGCAGAAAGAGTCCTGATAATGAAAGAAAACAAAAATAAATGTTAACAGAACGTTGGATAATAGGAGACAATACAAAATTCACATGACGAATGACTTCACATTGCTTTTAAATGCAACAGGCAGAGATTACTTGCAACAAGCCCATATTACATAACATTGTAGTGGAACTTGTAAATGCATTTTCTCTCTGAAAATGACAGAGACATACAGCAGTACAGGGTGAAGAACTTTGAAAGAAAGTGAAATAGGCACATGCACAAAAAAAATAAAAAAATTTAATTCACACACAGAAGAATACTACCAAAATGCGTTGCGAACATTGTACGGAAATTCAGTGCTGACTTATCCTTTGCCTTATCCTTTGGTCAAAGTAGAGAACCAATGTTCAATTGTTACTGACTCGACCAACCTGTAATGTAGCCTACAGTGACTTTATCCAGAATTAGCAGGTGGGCCTATGTATCTAGGTACACCGGATAAAATCACACAAGGGTAAAACTACTTAGTACTAACCAGAGCCCACCAAGGCAGTAGCTTTTTTAATATAAACTTATTTAATTTTCAAGTACTATTATATGTACTGGGCATGAAGGTATTGCCAGTGCTGACAACCACCAGTGGCAGAAGTCAGTAGTTAACTAATAATACCAGCATAGGCCTATTATGGTGTAGTTGTACTGTAGGGTCCTACTGCTCGGTCACTACAGTACTAGCACTACCCTACTTTGAACTGCTGAAGTCGTCCAAAATTCAAGGAAACGACATTGTATTGGTAAACAAGGTCTAACATCATAATTCATAAACACACGGTCCCGTAATATTAATACACTGCACTGTAGAATACTTAAAACTATTACCCTAGGCTACACGCTATGGTAATGTGCATACACATGTACATATGCAATTAATCACGATAGGATACGTTGATGCCGGTGACCAAGAGCAACCTTACAAATGTCACTTTTATTCAACCCAGAATGCTGGAACAACTCCGAATTTAGCCCCAAATCATTGTTTAATTTGTTTTATACCATCGACCGGACGATGGAGGTAGTACCTTCTTGAAAACGGAAAATGTGGAATTCGAAAGATGAAAGGTTTTTACTCACGTTTCGTTTTTATTTTTCAAGCCGAGACAAAGAAATTTCCGAATTTCATCCACATCGTGAGTCCGACATCGTCGCAAACAGATATTTAATGAATATTCAACTTCTTTTCTTAAAAGTTTTGCTTGAAGCAATTCGATTGCTGCTTTATGAATATGTATTAAAACGGATTTTCAGACGATATCCAAGCTGCGGTGTACTAAAATATAGTGATGGGCTAAGCTCCCACAATGCATTTCACCGCTTTTGCGAAGTGTGTAATGATTGCGAAATAACGTTCAAAAGTCGCAGTCTGATTTCTAACTGGTAAGTAGCTTTGCACGTACAGATACATCGTACAACTTACAGTAAAGCACAACTCACAATGAATATGCTGTAACTTTTCGTTGGACGTTAACAAAATCTTCACTACACTCGAATTAGTGGAGCGAATCCGTCAGTCATCCGTAGTAGAAATTCCAGTAGAACCCAGTTAAAAAATCAACTAGGTTCTACTAGGGCCTACTATGTTTAACTGGTTTTTAACTGTGTTTAACTGGGTCTT
This sequence comes from Apostichopus californicus, assembly GCA_020650975.1. Lineage (NCBI taxonomy): Eukaryota > Metazoa > Echinodermata > Holothuroidea > Aspidochirotida > Stichopodidae > Apostichopus > Apostichopus californicus. The sequence continues at coordinate 4,012 of JAIPMN010058007.1, forward strand.
ACTGGGTTCCAACTGGGCTATGCTGTACATGAGCTACGTTCAACTGGGTTTACACAATGTTCAACTGGGTTTGTTCAGGCCGAACTGAATTTGAACTATGTTTCAACTGGTCCAGCTGGGCTTCAACTAGGTTTCACTGGTTTTTGTACTAGCCCAACTGGGTTTGAACTATGTTGACTGGTGAACTTGCCCTGTTGGGGTTGAACTAGGTTGCACTGGCCCAACTGGGTGTGAACTATGTTGGCTGGTGAACTGACCCAGCTGGGGTTTCACTAGGTTTCACTGGTTTGCACAGGCCCAACTGGGTTTGAACTGTGTTTACTGGTGAACTTGCCCTGTTGTGATTGAACTAGGTTTCACACTGGCCCAACTGGGTTTGAACTATGTTGACTGGTGAAATTTCCCTGTTGGGTTTGAACTAGGCTTCACATTGGCCCAACTGGGTTTGGACTATGTTGACTGGTGAACTTGCCCGGCTGGGTTGAACTAGGTTTCACTGGTTTTGCACTGGCCCAACTGGGTTTAGACTGTTGACTTGTGAACCTGCCTAGCTGGGGTTGAACTAGGGTTCACTGGTTTTGCACAGGTTTGATGGGGTTTAGGCTGTTGGTTTTTACAGGTTTTTAATGAAGAAGATGTTAATAACAGGAACCAATTAATTGACAGTATCTACAGGTAGCTAGTGACATTTCCCAATGCCAATGCCCTGGTCCTCATCTAAGAACTTGTAATTATGCATTACCAATAAAATACTGATAGTTATTTACCTCCCACATAAAAGGATAAAAAATAAACAAAACACACAGTGCATTAAATTTATAATATAGTTTTATTCTTTATCATGCAAAATCGTTGATATGATGTTTTATATATTTCCACATTGTAATATCTTAATAAGTTGAAAAAAGTAATACTCCATGTTGAAACTGTATCGCATGAAGTATTAAGGTAATTTTTGATGACGAAGATATACAAGTAAAAGTAGGATAGATTGGCTTAATGGTAAGATGAGGAACCAGTTAATTCACCGATCGATTAATATATATATACTGTACAGTATACTTTTTAAGAAAAAGTCACCCACGAAAGAACCTGGGCACGAAAACCAAACTACCAAACGACTGATCCGCTCTCAACCCCAGTCCCCTTGCATTAATATATATATACTGTACAGTATATACAGGTAGTGACATATTCCAATGCCCTAGTTCTAATCTAACAACTTGTAATAAAGTACTCATAGTTACCTCCCCCATGAAAGGATAAAAAATAATATTAACAAAACACACAGTGTATTAGCTTATAATATAGATTTATTCTATATTATATAATATATAATCGTTGATATGATGTATTATATATTTCCACATTGTAATATGATAATACAGTGTAAGATGGAAAAAGTAATATTCCGTGTCCAAACTATATATTGCATGAAGTATATAGAAATTGCATTGTTGCATTCACCAAGGTTAAACAATTAAAGGCTGCAGCATCAGGCACCCCCAAATGAATTATCCCCATGACTTTCATGGTTGAGTGAAACCCTGTAGATTGCAACTTTGTAGCTGAACAGCTGTCATTGCACTGCACTGACCACAGGTAAAATATGTACAGTAACTCTTTCTGGCCCAAAACATGTAGAACATGTGAAGAAAAGCCTGCTCATGGATTGTTCTACCCAGGGTTTCATTAGACATTAAAAAAGAAGGCCAAGGCCCCCATTTTATTGTGTGTGTTAGCATGTGTATATTGTATATGATTGATATAACTCTCTCTGTTCTTAATCATAAGTAACAATGTTGTTGAGTTCACATAATTAAATGAATTAGTGCTGTGTACCTATCTTTGTGAAATATATATGTGCAATACTATAAAGCCACATAGCTGGCTGGGAAACATATGAAACTCCTCTCGCCAACATCAACTAAAAAACAACTTCCACACAGTTCAGTTGCTGCAATTGCTGAGACATTTTCAGAAAGATGTGCACACAACTTTATGTGGAAAACATCACTATTGTTTTGTGGGTCTTGAAAACCACTATCTGGGACAAAGTGCATCATTTTATACAAAATAATGCATTCATTTTGTATACATAACACTTTTTGGATCTTTCCAACCTGTCCATTTCAGAAGTAAAACATTGTGCAGTTGCGCCGTGTAGCTTTGGTGTATTGCTGTGAATGATATATGATAGCATCTTTCCCCAGACGCTTATATACCACTGCTTCATTTAGTACTTCAAGTTCATTGACAAGTAAAGCATTTTGCTCAGCATTACTTAGTAGCTGAACAGAGCCTGCGCCATATAATTCCACTGAATCCATAAATTCTGTTGGCTTTGAGCTTTCGCGGAGAAAGCATTTTCTTACAGAAGGCTTTGATTCTGTCGGATACCATGTAATTTGCTCCAAACAATGGCAGAGCCCTTACAAGGAAAAACTTGTACATGGCTTGTAGCATTATACCCCTATTGCCCTTTAAGACATTCTTTATTTATCCATTTGCGGTTTCAAAAAGGAAACATGAATGCGTCCAAACAGGTCCCCACATTTTGCAAGATGGACTAATGAGTGGACATTGGAAGACATTGCTTTTTCCCCATAAAGCAACTGCATCTGACCTACAAAATTAAACAATAAAATATCAGCTGTATTGACATCTTCTGGACTAAGGGACTTTTCAAGTAAGATGTAGCAACCCTGAACAAGTGCGTAGAAGTGTCTCAAATACTGCTCTGGTAAAACAAAATAACCAGTAGTACCACTGAATGGCTTTCCAGTGTTTCCTTTCTGTTATTGGTCGTGGCATACGAGACACAAATGATGGAACCTGAATTTTTTTAGAATTTTATCAAGCCTATTCAAAACATTTGGTTGACCAATATAATACACACTGTTTGCTGTGCTACTAAACCAATGTTCAGCAAGTTGTGTTGCTACACCAAGGAGAAAGGCAGTGCATGAAACTTTGGCAAATTTATTACAGGTGTTGGACCTTTAACACCACGTATGATGCGACCTTCATCTAAAGCCTTGACCATGTCTTCCAGCAGTTCATCATCACATCGCTCAGCATGATCACAAACATCAACAGGGTACTTGACCACCCTCTCTACTGCTCGCCCTGGATGATAACATAAACCACAGCCCATGTATCCATTAAACTGCAGGCGGTTTTGCAAAGCTGTCCTGGCAGGGGCATCAGCACAACAACAAATTGCGTAGAATTTGCTTGTAATTATTTCACCGTCATTTTCCTACTCAACACCATCATCAGCCAAAATTCTTGCTTCTCTTACAAACTGTTCTCAAAAATATATTCATACGAGGCCCTTTTTGGCCGAACCATACACCAGCAAGCAGTAAATTTTTCATTGTTAAACTTCGTGGAAGCTCATTAATCATGATATAGATTGGCCAAAGGGAGTAACTTGCAGACTTGAACACTGGCATTCCATCTGTATTAAAAGTGTATGTGAAGTTATTTTGAAAATTATGTACTTCTTCAAGATTTTTATAAATTTCACCATCAAAAATATCTTCTTATGTCTGTTGTACCTATAAGCCTGATTCACTTTTATGTCCTCCCTTTCAAATAAAGTCTTTATCTGATGCTTCAGACTAGATGTAATGAAGAAGTTACTATTTTGCATGTTTCCAACATTGCAATCTCTCTGACAATGTGGGCAAGAGACAACACCTACATTTATGCCTTGCCAGGTTCTAACAAAGCTCAAACAATAACTGCAATAAAAATGAAATGATAAATTCCAAAAATTGCTTTTAAATAACTTCTCAATGGCAGCTGTAGAAAGACAATGCCGCATCACAAAAGTCATGACCATCAGGATTACCTCAGCCTTTGTTACTTGTGATCACTGGAAAAGTGGTTCATTCAGTGTCTCATTTGCCTGGAATGCTGCTTCATCATCTACTGGGACATCACTATCTGTCTCTGAAGAGGATGAGGGGCTGCTGGGTTCTTCAGATAGTGGACCTGAATCATCACTCTCCCTTTCAACTGTTGAGTCACCTGCTGCAGTGTTTCCAGAACATTTCCCTTCAGAAGCAGATGAAGAAACCTGATAAATATACAAGTTTGGCAATTCATATAAGGCGAAGCGAATGTGGCACAGAGTACGTAGGCTAGTACCTTCCAGTATGTTTCAGTCCATCGCCGACAGTTAACTGAAGGCTGTGGGAAAAACACGACAGACGCTGCTTGCAACTGCTGTATATCACTGCATCCACTTCTGCTTGATCACCTCCATCCAGATCGAGCCACTTGTCATCGTCCTCATCAACGTCCATGTGATCCTCCACATTAACGGCAAGATCCGCATCTCCATGGTCATCTTGGAATTGGACCTTAAAATAGTGGTAGTTTCAGTTTGGTTAGACGTCTTATGGGTGCAAGCACTTGTTTGTATGCATGCCAAAGACCCTTTACCCAAGACATGGTAGTGCTTTAACATGAAATTAAAGTGACCTACATGATCCCTTTGTTCCAGTACAACATCCCTAGTACTTATACTGATCAAGTATTGTAATTTGTTGTATATCCTAGTACAAAATTTGCTCAGCAACTATAGTACTGCATTTTGGATATAATTGTTGTACTCTCTCTGCTACTATCCAGCTTGTACGTGTAGGGAACTGTCCTCTGTCTATTTTACAGTATCAATTATTGCAAAGCCTGGGCTATTGTAAACTTGGGGGTATTGTTCCTTCGGAGATGGATGATTCACACTAATAGTCATTTTCAATATGTCCCTCGTAATTAGTTTGTTTATTATTAATCCCTTTAATTTGTGTATAGGAGGGGGGACGGGGTTGGTATGCTGTAATATGGTAGTTTATGGATCCATCCTTACATTCAAGCTTGTGAAATAAATATGTGGATGGTGGCACGGTGCTACACAAACATGAAAAAAGTTATATCAGTCACATACCTTGAAGGCTGCCCTCATGTTGGATGCATTGTCTGATATTATGTATTCCAGTTGGTCCACGATGTTGAACTCCTCCAGAATTTCCTCGAAGGCTGCCGCAATTTTAACCCCGGTGTGCGATCCGTGAAAACGCTTACAGCACAAAGTATAGGACTCAAGTTGTAAGGTGGTTTCTGCACTGCTGATGACATGGGCAGTAATGCCAAGAAATGACCTCATAGTCCTATCTGACCAAATGTCCACTGTGGCTGTGATGCTGTTGGCCTCAGCTAGCTTAGACACTATCGCAGACTTGTAGCTAGTCACAAGAGCTGGTATCCTACTTGATGTGATGGTAGACCGTGCCATTGGTTGATATCTCTCATTGAAGACGTACATGAAGTGTCTAAAATTAGCATTCTCTGTCAAGTGTATAGGCAGCGAACATCCAACTATGAGGTCCTGGATAAATGCATCAGAAATTGCCTTCTGTTTGGCATTCTTCATGTCATAGACCTCAGCCTTACGTGGTTGCAAATTGTTCATATCCAGTTTTGACTGATTTCCAGATCCTGATGAAAAGTCAGCTGTCATCTTTTTCTGGTAATCTTCATAGCTGAAAAAAAGGGATATGAAAATATAAAAGTTATAAACTACAGAATGTGATGTGTGGTGATTCAGGTGAATTTTTAAGCACCCAAACATGTATCTTAGGGGACATCCTAAGGCTTCGCTACAATGTTCCGTCCAAACCATGTGACAGGCTGACAGCTCTATTAGGCAGACAGTGACCACCCACTGGTAAATAAATACAACCATAACAAATTTCCCCCTCATATCTACATAAATTAATTGTCACTTCATTTCTGTATACATACATATATTATGTTGTTAATACAGTGACAAGACTGCAGCCTAATGAAATCTCAAACGTGCGGACCATGGGACCAGGTAGCTGTAAGCGAAAAACTATGATCGATGTCTACTGGTTACATATTCATGAACGCATTCTCTTAAAATTATGTTTTTTTATGGTAAATTTTCAGTTGAAAATGTTGCCATTTGAAACAAAAGAAATTATCTAGGCTACTGTACTGGGCTATAGATGGACCCCTCATGTCAGGATTTTACTAGAAAAATGTTTCCTTTGTAGGCTAATTTCAATTTGAAAGAAATTTGTTACAAAATTGGAGATTGATTGATGCCAACTGGCAAACTGCTCACCTAAATCAAATATTGCATAACCTTTAACGATGCATGCTAGGCATAGCCTAATGTTAACGTCTAATTAACGAATAACGATACAGACCTAAGCCCAACCTAACGTTAACGATCAAGGCCTAGGCTAGACTAGCCAAACAAACATTATTAACAAACGCTTAGGCTACTCTAAATTACGGTACCGTTAACGATATAGGCCTAGGCTAGCCTAACAAACGTTAATGATATAGGGCCTAGGCTAGCCTAACCTAACGTACGTAAGCCTAGGCTAGCCTAACGTATACGTGAGGTTAGCCTAGGCGCCTATATCATTAACGACGTTTGTTATCGTAGCCTAGACCTAGGCCTATATCGTTAACGGTACCGTAAGTTAGGCTAGCCTAAGCGTATATCATTAACGTTTGTTATCGTTGCCTAGGCTATCAGTATTAGTGCAAGGCCATATGGCATTTCCCTGGCTAACGTAGGCAACACCGTACAGGCCTACTCGTATAAGCCTCTAAACTTAGTAAAGTCCTAACGTTAGATTTTATCAACGCACAATGTCCGTCTGGAATCACCGTAGGCCTGTTAGTCTCTTTTTCTTTTTTTTTATATCTTACAAATATCGTAATTTTGAATTTTAATACTTACTTGGAAGGATGCTTTTTCCTAAGATGTTTCACGAAGTTTGAAGTAGTGCCACGCTTCTCCGAAATACGTTTTGGCTTAGTTCCCAAACAAAACTTACACGCTGCACTGTGCAGTTGTCTGCCATGTAAAACTTCCTCCTTGTGGTTTTTATATGCAAACGTTATCACACTCGATACTGACGACATTGCAACATAAATAAAATGTTATATTAATCACTGAAAAGAACTAATATTTTGAAAAGAATTATTTTAAAACTGCCAAGAGCCCGAGACAAAAGAGTATGCTACTGACTGACTGAAGGTGAAAGTGCGTGCGCGCAATAAACTTTTAACGTTAGTGATCGCAGCGTGCTTCTAGTTTCCACAATTGTACTTTCCAGTTTGCATCTCCGTGATTATTTCTGGGCATTAATTAACAGGCAATGTGCCGATGTCGCAATAACAGATACAGCAATAATGTGTTGCATGTGGAAACACTTTTGCACTGCTAAATGTTGCGTGTTATGGAGTTGATTAATTAAAAATTTATTGCCGAAAGCGAGAGCATAAGTTAAAGAAATGCTGAAATGTTGCATATATTTGGTATTTTTCCGGATGTATTTTGTTTAAAATACTCGTAAAGTACTCCTACATTCGAGTACTTTTCATTCCGAGTACCGAGTACCTTTGTACGAGTACTTTGACTATCGAGTACCAAGTACCGATGGTCGAGTACGAGTATTTTCCCAAACGAGTACGAGTACGAGTACTTCGAAAATCGGTACTCGAGTAGTACTCGAGTATCGAGTACTTTTCGAGTACTACAACACTGCATATACCATCTACAGATAAATACAGGAATAACAGATCGAAAAACTAATAAAAGCACTGGTCAAGTGTAAAGCGATAAAACAGAATGACTACAAAATCTACAATTTGAATGCTAAAAAGGGAAAATTCCAATTGAAGTTACAACCTAAAAACCAACACGACAGAACAACATAAAATCTAAAAATCTTACAAACCATCATGCAACCCACCAATTACTAGCGGATTCAGTTATTCAATTATTCAATATTAAGGATTATTTCATATATACCGATCTATCTTGGAACTGGCAGTTCAAGTTCCCTGGACCGACGCAAGGAGGATTAAACTAGACAGAACTATTATTAGAGGTTAGTAGTATTTATTTCTTATTATTAAGAAGACCTCTAAAAATCCCAGTTCAACCTATTTAAAAATATTACTAGTAAAACATAGTTGACCCAGTTGAACCCAGTAAAACAAAGTTGACCCAGTAAAACATAGTTGACCCAGTAAAACAGTTGAACCAGTTGGACCCAGTTAAACATAGTTGGACCCGTTGAAGCAGTTGGACCCAGTAAAACATAGTTGAACCAGTTGGATCCAGTAAAACATAGTTGAAACAGTTGGGAACCTCAGTTCACCCATTTCAACCTAGTTCAAATTTGGGCCAATTTCCGTATAGAAAATTCCAGTTCAACCAAGTAAACCCAGTTCAAAAGTTTAACTGCAATTTGCACAGGGATTACAATTCTTCACGGTGTCGATTTCGTGGCACGGTAATGAGACACAATGTGAAGTGTCATTTCTTAATCCTAGGCTTACGCGTTCCGGTAATTCTTCCGCGTTTTACCAACGTCCCTTCAACATCCAAACCATAAATAAGCAGATCCTGATTGATAACAAAAAGGGTTCATTTGCTGCAACACAAATATGAAAAAGATACAAGGTTGGTCGTTGAAGCGTACACACGTACTTTTCGGAGCTCTTGCAATTCGTTCATTTTTGGATTTTTTTGGGATGGTTTTTTTTTTTCATCAATACACCTTGTGATTCGTTTAGTTGTTTATTTGGAGTTTTCTTGTCTGTTCCTGTCATTCTGCATGTTTTTGTATTCAATCTGTGCTGTTTTTGTCTTGTGTCAGTGCTGTCCGTGGTTTAAGGTCTGTAGCGTCAGTGTATCCTATCGTTCAGTGTATAGTCTATGTTGAGCCTAAGCTGCTAATCGTGAGTATCGTTTTTCCGTGTTCACGTGTTTTTCTGTGCATTAGTGTTTTCGTTATTATTGTCTGTTCCTGTCATTCTGCATGTTTATGTGTTTAATCTGTGCTGTTTTTCGTCTTCTTTCAGTGCTGTCCGTTGTTTTAGGTCTGTAACGTCATTGTATCCTATCGTTCAGTATATAGTCTCTGTTTAGCCTAAGCTGCTAATCGTGAGTATCGATTTACTGTGTTCGCGGGTATTCTGTGCCTCAGTGTATTCGTTATTTAGTGTCTGTAACTTTCATTCTGCATGTTTTTGTGTTCAATCTGAGCTGTTTTTGTCTTGTTTCAGTTCTGTCCGTGGTTTTAGGTCTGTAGCGTCATTGTATCCTATCGTTCAGTGTATAGTCTCTGTTTAGCCTAAGCTGCTCGTGAGTATCGATTTTCTGTGTTCGCTGGTTTTTCTTTGGCTTAGCATTTTCGTTATGGCTGTGCCTGATCGTTTAGTCGGTTGTGATGCGTGTAATATGTGGATCGAGTTTGAGATTTCTGGCTTGGAATGTGATTTTCAATCAGTGTCTAGTGAAGCTATTGTGTTTGTTTGCGATAAGTGTGTGAAACTTAAGGAATTAGAGGAGCTATTGAATAGCTGTAGTTGTGTATGGACGGAGGTCGGGAATAGTAGAGCTGTGAGTAGTGCAGTTGCTGATAGGGATTGTTGCGAGGTTGTTCCAACTTGTAATGGATTTGACGTGTTACCTGTGGAGGAGTTGCGTGATGTTGATGATGGGAATGAAGTCTCCCAGGAGGGAAATAGTGAGTGGCTAGTAGTGGACGAAGTGCGAGGTGATTGTGATGTGATAGAAGATGGTAGTGTGGTTGTAAACAGCGGTCAGTGGGGACAGGAGAAGTCGAAAGGAAGAATGGTATTGTGTGGGGATTCACTAGTACGGT
>JAIPMN010058248.1:1360-12312 GCA_020650975.1 Apostichopus californicus
GATTACCAATGTATGAGATAGTAAGTAACATAGCTGATTACACTAGTACAACAATGGGTCTATATGTCCTAAGTTACTCATAAAATCTGATTACCAATGTATGAGATAGAAAGTAACATAGCTGATAACACTAGTACAACAATGGCTCTATATGTCCTAAGTTACTCATAAAATCTGATCACCAATGTATGAAATAGCAAGTAACATAGCTGATTACACTAGTACAACAATGGGTCTATATGTCCTAAGTTACTCATAAAATCTTACTTTTCTCGAAGTTCTCTTCTAGGTTATTCTTCTTTGTCTCCTAAGGGTGAAGAAAAAGAATCATCAAACAAAAGATTCATTGAAGCCATCAATTGTATAGTGACATTTATAATTAACAACATAGTTCATTAACACTGCTTCTAGTGTGTGTTAAATATTACTTTTCATATCAATTTGAAAAGAAATCATCACAAGGCTGTGTATGTAGAGGTGAAGCCTAACACAGCTCACATTGTACTGTTATTTTTTATCTTGCAAGATGCTCTCTAAATGATCAGCCTCCTCAAGCCTCCTTTTAAGAACGACAACAAGCAAGCAGATATGGTAGGGCACTCGTGTTTTAAATATTGATGGAAACCAATTTAATTTACAGCATGAAGACAATTTATTTGTACTGAATGAAGGCAAAATCCTCAAAGAATAATTCTACCCAAAATGTCACCAACCCATGATCACAATTCACTGGCAACTTCAAGTTTGTGGAATTAATTTGTTAAAGCTTTAATACCTACCAGCATCTCCTGCATCTCCTGTAGTTGTTTCAGAAGCATTACTTGTGGCTCAATTTGTGTCGATCTTTTAGAAACTGTTAAAAAAATATGGATGTACAACCAACTGTAGCATATTGCTTTTTCATTCTAAATGAGCAGCTAGAAATATCTACCAATTGCTGGAGTTGGAGTCTATGACATCCCAGTAATAGAAAGACATTCTGAAAGACTTTAACGGACACACACTCCTAGGAGTATGATAGAGGACCCTTATGGAGAAGACCACACCTAAATTACCAAGATTGTAGGTTTAAATGAAATTGGTAGGTTTGAAACACGGATACCATTGACATCACAATAATTGTTAACTTGGAAGTATTAGATTGAAATTTCAACAAGCAGTGATGTGAATATACATTTTAACAACTCATGATAATACAAAAGCTATTCTTAATTGCTTATAATAGCCTGAGAATAAAGATAACCAATGTATGAAATAGCAAGTAACATAGCTGATTACACTAGTACAACAATGGGTCTATATGTCCTAAGTTACTCATAAAATCTTACTTTTCTCATGTTGCTCTTCAAATTTATTATTCATATTCTCCTAAGGGTGAAGAAAAAGAATCATCAAACAAAAGAAGCCATCAATTGTATTATGACATTTATAATTTACAACAAATTTCATTAACACTGCTTCTAGTGTGTGTTAAACAACACTTTTCATATCAATTTAAAAAAAAGTCATCACAAGGCTGTGTCTGTAGAGGTGAAGCACAACACAGCTCACATTTTACTGTTATTTTGTATCTTGCAAGATGTGTAGTGACTATGATATTTAGCCCTTATGGCCTTCCAAGCAAACTTCATTTTATTTTTAGCGTGACGGGTTTCCCAGTCAGGGACCCGTATAAAAGGAAAAAAGGCCATGTGTTTTTCTAAGCAAACTATTGGAACCGTGAGTCATTCTACAAGTATAGCATTTACAGCAACTTGCGTTTACCTCCAATCCAGCCAAATTTAATCTCCTTCCGCGAGCAATTATTTACATATACAGTAACCTATATAAGCAACCTATTTTATATGTGACACCATCTTAAAGTCGCTAGGAAATAAAGTCTCCAACGCGACCTAGGCCGTCCAAGTATTTATATTATTGCAGTTCCATTCCGCCATCTTAGATAACTAGTCTTTCGCGTACGTAGACACCGGTATACCAACCCAACGGTTGGCGCCGAGACTAGCGCTACCGAACGGTCGAGTATAGCCTAACGCGCCACTACATCGTCGTTAGCTGGATGTTTATCTTCGCGGGATATTACTTTACAAGGAGTACGTGAGTGCAAATCCGACTACGAGATAGTTCACCAGAAGCCACAAAGAACACATTAGGGGTAAGTCATAACCTCTACCCTTAATTAATATAATCATTATAGATGCTCTCTAAATGATCAGCCTCCTCAAGCCTCCTCCTCCTAAGAATGACAACAAGCAAACAGATATGGTAGGGCACTCATGCCTGAAATATTGATGGAAACCACTTTAATATTACAGCATTAAGACAATTTATTTGTACTGAAAGAAGGCAAAATCCTCAAAGAATAATTCTACCCAAAATGTCACCAACCCATGATCACATATTACTGGCAACTTCAAGTTTGTGGAATTAATTTGTTAAAGCTTTAATACCTACCAGCATCTCCTGCATCTCCAGCATCTCCTGTAGTTGTTTCAGAAGCATGTCATGTGACCTGCTTTGTGTCGATGTTTTAGGAACTGTTGAAAAGAAATATGGATGTACAACCAACTGTAGCATATATTGCTTTTTCATCTTAAATGAGCAGCTAGAAATATCTACCAATTGCTGGAGTTGGAGTCTATGACATCCCAGTAATAGATAGACATTCTGAAAGACTTTAACGGACACACACTCCTAGGGGTATAAAAGAGGATGCTTATAGAGAAGACCACCCCCAAATTACCCAGATTGCAGACCTGTTTAAGTGAAATTGGTAGGTTTGAAACACTGATAACATTGACATAACAGTAATTGTTAATTTGGAAGTATTAGATTTAACTTTCAACAAGCAGTGATGTGAACATACATGCTAACAACTTATGATAGTACAAAGCTGTTCTAAATTGCTTATTATAGCCTGATAATAAAGATAACCAATGTATGAGATAGCAAGTAACATAGCTGATAACACTAGTACAACAATGGGTCTATATGTCCTAAGTTACTCATAAAATCTGATTACCAATGTATGAGATAGTAAGTAACATAGCTGATTACACTAGTACAACAATGGGTCTATATGTCCTGAGTTATTCATTAAATCTGATCACCAATGTATGAGATAGAAAGTAACATAGCTGATAACACTAGTACAACAATGGGTCTATATGTCCTAAGTTACTCATAAAATATGATTACCAATGTATGAGATAGTAAGTAACATAGCTGATTACACTAGTACAACAATGGGTCTATATGTCCTAAGTTACTCATAAAATCTTACTATTCTTGTGTTGCTCTTCGAGGCTATTCTTCATTGTCTCCTAAGGGTTAAGAAAAAGAATCATCAAACAAAAGATTCATTGAAGCCATCAATTGTATTATGACATTTATAATTAACAACATAGTTCATTAACACTGCTTCTAGTGTGTGTTAAACAATACTTTTCATATCAATTTAAAAAAAAGTCATCACAAGGCTGTGCATGTAGAGGTGAAGCCCAACACAGCTCACATTGTACTGTTATTTTGTATCTTGCAAGATGCTCTCTAAATGATCAGCCTCCTCAAGCCTCCTCCTCCTAAAAACGAAAACAAGCAAGCAGATATGGTACTCATGCCTGAAATATTGATGGAAACCACTTTAATATTACAGCATGAAGACAATTTATTTGTACTGAAAGAAGGCAAAATCCTCAAAGAATAATTCTACCCAAAATGTCACCAACCCATGATCACATATCACTGGCAACTTCAAGTTTGTGGAATTTATTTGTTAAAGCTTTAACACCTACCAGCATCTTCTTGCGCCTCTCCAGCATCCCCTTTAGTCCTTCCAGAGGCATTACTTGTGACTCGCTTTGTGTCGATGTTTGAAAAACTGTTGAAAAGAAATATGGATGTACAACCAACTGTAGCATATATTGCTTTTTCATCTTAAATGAGCAGCTAGAAATATCTACCAATTGCTGGAGTTGGAGTCTATGACATCCCAGTAATAGATAGACATTCTGAAAGACTTTAACGGACACACACTCCTAGGAGTATGATAGAGGATGCTTATAGAGAAGACCACCCCCAAATTACCCAGATTGCAGGTTTAAGTGAAATTGGTAGGTTTGAAACACTGATAACATTGACATAACAGTAATTGTTAATTTGGAAGTATTAGATTGAACTTTCAACAAGCAGTGATGTGAACATACATTCTAACAACTCATGATAGTAGAAAGCTATTCTACATTGCTTATACTAGCCTGATCATAAAGAATACCAATGTATGAAATAGCAAGTAACATAACTGATTACACTAGTACAACAATAAGTCTATATGTCCTAAGTCACTCATACAATCTTACTTTTCTCGTGTTGCTCTTCTAATTTATTATTCATCGTCTCCTAAGGGTGAAGAAAAAGAATCATCAAACAAAAGATTCATTGAAGCCATCAATTGTATTATGACATTTATAATTAACAACACAGTTCATTTACACTGCTTCTAGTGTGTGTTGAACAATACTTTTCATATCAATTTAAAAAAAAAGTCATCACAAGGCTATGCATGTAGAGGTGAAGCCCAACACAGCTCACATTATACTGTTATTTTGTATCTTGCAAGATGCTCTCTAAATGATCAGCCTCCTCAAGCCTCCTCCTCCTAAGAATGACAACAAGCAAGCAGATATGTTGGGCACTCATGCCTGAAATATTAATGGAAACCACTATAATATTACAGCATTAAGACAATTTATTTGTACTGAAAGACTGCAAAACCATCAAAGCATAATTCTACCCAAAATGTCACCAACCCATGATCACATATCACTGGCAACTTCAAGTTTGTGGAATTTATTTGTTAAAGCTTTAATACCTACCAGCATCTCCAGCATCTCCTGTAGATGTTTCAGAGGCAATACTTGTGACTCGCTTTGTGTCGATGTTTTAGAAACTGTTGAAAAGAAATATGGATGTACAACCAACTGTAGCATATTGCTTTTTCATCTTAAATGAGCAGCTAGAAATATCTACCAATTGCTGGAGTTGGAGTCTATGACATCCCAGTAATAGATAGACATTCTGAAAGACTTAAACGGACACACACTCCTAGGGGTATAAAAGAGGATGCTTATAGAGAAGACCACCCCCAAATTACCCAGATTGCAGACCTGTTTAAGTGAAATTGGTAGGTTTGAAACACTGATAACATTGACATAACAGTAATTGTTAATTTGGAAGTATTAGATTGAACTTTCAACAAGCAGTGATGTGAACATACATTCTAACAACTCATGATAGTAGAAAGCTATTCTACATTGCTTATAATAGCCTGATCATAAAGATTACCAATGTATGAAATTGCAAGTAACATACTGTAGCTGATTACACTAGTACAACAATGGTCTATATGTCCTAAGTTACTCATAAAAACTTACTATTCTCGTGTTGCTCTTCTAATTTATTATTCATTGTCACCTAAGGGTGAAGAAAAAGAATCATCAAACAAAAGATTCATTGAAGCCATCAATTGTATTATGACATTTATAATTAACAACACAGTTTATTAACACTGCTTCTAGTGTGTTAAACAATACTTTTCATATCAATTTAAAAAAGTCATCATAAGGCTGTGTATGTAGAGGTGAAGCACAACACAGCTCACATTGTACTGTTAGTTTGTATCTTGCAAGATGCTCTCTAAATAATCAGCCTCCTCCTAAGAACGACAACAAGCAAGCAGATATGGTAGGGCACTCATGTTTCAAATATTGATGGAAAACACTTTAATATTACAGCATTAGGACAATTTATTTGTACTAAAAGAAGGCAAAATCCTCAAAGAATAATTTTTCCCAAAATGTCACCAACCCATGATCACAATTCACTGGCAACTTCAAGTTTGTGGAATTTATTTGTTAAAGCTTTAATACCTACCAGCATCTCCAGCATCTCCTGTAGTTGTTTCAGAAGCAATACTTGTGACTCACTTTGTTTCACTCTTTTATGAACTGTTGAAAAGAAATCTGGATGTAAGACCAACGGTATCATATTGTTTTTTCATCTTAAATGAGCAGCTAGAAATATCTACCAATTGCTGGAGTTAGAAGTACATTCTCAGTGTATTCTTTAAAAGAGAATCAATTCAGCCATGATCACTGACCCAAACAATGCAGACACTTATCAATAAAAATATCACCAAGCAGCTTAGAATACATTCATGTGTTGAGCTTAGCCTTCTCATTATTCACACTGTACAGGATGCCCTTTCTTAACAGAAAACTTGATATATTGTTTACTTTTAAGAAACAATTCACCTTGATTATATATGTGGATGCTTCTATCCCTTTTCTTAGCATCTTCTTGGTTATAAACAGAAATTCACAGTCCAGTACAATGGACTTTCACATTTTAATGGTTATTAAAGTCTATGTAGGACTTGTTACTTCTGCCTACTTTAGAAGTATTATTACTTTACACTAGACACAGTCTGTAATGCCTATAGTATTGGGTAAGTCACATCTACAGCAGTTCTTAGTATATATCTTCCGAATATCAATGATTTTGGTGAACCAGGTGTTAACATTACATGTTACCTTCTCCTTAAACTGGTAAAACCCATTTTATTAATTTTACTACAAATAAGCACAAACCCTCTACACTGACTTCCTTTCATTACTGGTAGCTAATTTAGCCAACAATTACCAGATCAAACTAAGATATTATTTGAATTTATGTGCTACGGCAATCTTGTTATCTTACTGCTATTCATGAAGCACCAGATTTTGTACTGAGTTACTGGAGAGGATAACCAACTTATTGCTATTGTAGTTTGAACTATAGCTTGTAACATAATATGAACTTGGGATTTCATTGGTAATAGCAATGTACTGCAAGTACAGGGCAAAGTTTTAAGGATTTTTTCTGGTTGTCCAACGTTCAACCAGGCCTTACACTTTCGATGTCCAAACAGCAAGTTTGGTTGTAAGATAACTTCAAAAATCTTGCAAAACAGAGATTCAAAACCAATATGTATACTGTATCTCCAAAGTGATGTAGGGTGATACCTAGGCTTTTAATGATTTGACCTAATTAGGGATATTTGGTTACAATGCATTCTGAATTTGATTTAAACAACTGGTCTTCAGTTGGACAGCCAAAGTTGATTTGATTTCTGATGCCTTGTCAAAGGCAAAAGGTATCTATGCAATGGTGATGGGGTTTTGTGGCCTTAATGTTGTGCTTTTGTAATAAAGAAGTGCTCTTTGGTTGCAATAAACGATGTAATGAAATGTGGCACAGCCATGCCATAGACAGATATTCAAATACTGCATATTGAAGAAAGGAGTGCACACAAATATTCATCCTGCAGACTTCATTCAGACTTTAATCTGTTCATCACCTCTCCCTTTCATCTCACTTCTCTTTCTACTTTGGCCTTATTCATTTTTTCAATTCACAGTTCAATTTAGCTGTATGTCCCTTTGGCTATTTAAAATGTCGCCTTAGTCTGTTTCAGTAACAGGTAGCCTCTGAAAAATATCCTGCAAGGATATTACTACCAGGTTCTCTAAATGTAAACAATAACAATATTATATATATTTAACTACACAGGGGGTTAGTACTAAAAAATAAATTGTCACTTTGGAAAGTCGTGGTTTTCTATGTACATCAAATCAGTGTTATTTTCATGTCCCACTGGCTTCAAAGTTTGTGCCTTACTCCTACTATACACATTCAATCCTCTATTCCTAAAGATCAGGAGAGTGGGTGAAATGTTGATTAATAGATATATTGAAGATGCAATAACTTGTAAGTCAAATGAGGTAACTAGCTGAACAATTGATTTGAAAATTAGTAGTATGCCTAATTAGAATAAACAGTGAAATGAGAAGGAAATTGTTGAGTGTGATATCACTGTAGATAACATAGTGTCACAATATTGACACACAGGTTTTCTAGTTGCAACAATGTAGAGTTCTTCTTGCCTCCATCCAACCAATTCCTTCGAGAGGATGATTATATTTACAACATAACTCTCCATGAAGTACTCCTTGTTAACATTAGTTCTTCTTGCCCCCACCCAATTCCTCCAGAGGGGGAGCATATTAACAACATAATTCTCCATCAAGTATCTCTTGTTTACATTAGGTCTTCTTGCCCCCACCCAACCAATTCCTCCAGAGGGGGAGCATATTAACAACATAATTCTCCATCAAGTATCCCTTGTTTACATTAGTTCTCCTTGCCCCCACCCAACCAATTGCTTCCACAGGGTGAGCATATTTACAACATAATTCTCCATCAAGTATCCCTTGTTTACATTAGTTCTTCTAGCCCCCACCAAACCAATTGCTTCCAGAGGGGGAGCATATTTACAACATAATTCTCCATCAAGTATCCCTAGTTTACATTAGTTCTTCTTGCCCCCACCAAACCAATTCCTTCCAGAGGTTGAGCATATTTACAACATAACTCTCCATGAAGTACTCCTTGTTAACATTTTGGTTGTTAGTGGCCAATTTTATTTTGTAACAGATTTAATATCCTGAGAAAAGTGCTTTGTTTTGGAACACAAACATCAATAATAATAATAGCCTACAGTTTCAAAGCACAGCTTTTTCTTCCTTGTCTACTTTCCATTATCTTCAGTAATTGTTGACATTAACAACTGGCTAATTAGGATGGTTTGGATTATCAAAATTTATAATTTCATAGAACTCCTATGGCACATTGATCACATACACTTGAGGTGAGTGTGGTGAAAAGTGAAATATTATTTCATGATAGGTTAATAGCACTGTCTTTCTTTATTTGATGAACTAAAATCGTGTTTTGAACATCATCAGCTAGTTCTGATGAAACAGTTGGAAATGGTCTTAAAATGACTTTAGACTTTTATTTTGACTTTCGATAATAGCAAAAGAGTCCATATACATGATATGGGGAATCCACATAATACAAACGATATATATTTTAGTTTTCTTCTTCAGATAACAAGGTGTTCAGACTGACCTCTACAGACCTGAAATGACCTTTGACCTCAAACAACAGCATTAGTGTTCATCTACGTGACACAGAGCATCCAAACATTAAATATGAGATACATCCAACATTCAATTCGTGAAAAATTGTGTTTACAAGGTTTTCAGACTTTGAGAGCATGTTGCAAGCATGCCGTAACATAAATTCAAAACGTTCAAACCTACTCAAACTAATATTAATTAGTGTCAATTAATCGATCACTTACCTGCACGGTATTCTTTCAACTTTTTGTGATTCTTGTACAGGCTCCAAAAAATCATTATTAATAGAATTATAAAAATAACAAAAAGAATAATGAAAGCCGTCCAACCAGAGTGCAACCCATGCGTTACGCCTGTGAAAAAAAAAAATTGTTTCCCATTTTGTTGCAAAAGGAGATAAATACTTAAGCTATCAGTTTCAGACATCAAAACAGTAAGAAGGGAGGGAGCTAAGCTTTCCTTTTAATATTTTCATTTGATATACATTTTGGATGATGAAAAACTGGTTGCTTCTTCAATGTGTCTGGTCTATCCCACACAAACTGTGCACACAATGAGTGAGCAAGAACATGCACTTCAATACTTCATTAGGGAAGAAACCTAATCTACAGTAAGTACTACTCGAGCAGGTTTACCTCACATAGTAGACATGTGTAGTCTACTAGATACATTAATGGAATGGTGCACTCATGTCATGATTCAGTCAAGTCTACGGTGAAAGTAGTGAAGTTTAGATATAAAGATCACTCACACAGACAGGCTTATAGTAAAACATTTTGTAAGGGATAATGTTTTAACTGTACCAACATCTGCAAGTGTAACAAACTTAATCAGAATTTTGAGAGGTGGAGAATGCATGCCATTGGAAAGGGATTACCTTGTGAGGAAGTAGGAGCAGGAATTGGTGGCAAAGAGGACTTCTGATCAAACAATCAAGAATATTCAACATACCAGGTTCTCTAAATTGTAAACACTTTTTATAAATTACTAACTTGTTACAGGGATACTCAAACTGTCCATCAGCCCATCTGAGTCTGTACAATTACACTGAATAGTCTCATATTCTCTGTCTACAATTATACCAGACGGTGGATAGCAGACTACTGGGAGGTTCCCATCCACATCATCTTCACAGACTGGAGCATTGTAGCCATGTAGCACACCCTTCTTATCTATGTTATAGGAACTTACTGACTCTCTGTGAGGTGTTTCAATTGTTGGCCTGGAAGACGTTTTTATCTCTAAAAGCAACAAGAAAGCAAGAATGGAAGTATAGTAAATCGGGGTAAAAAAAAACCACAGGGTAGTTGGGGTAAAAAAAAACCCACCCCCAGTACAAGTCGTGAGAAATTGAAACACATTTTTGTATGGTGTATGTGAAAACCATGGTACCCAAGTCAATTCTGACATACTTTATTGATTGTTACTATTCTTTTCCATCGGCGTACCGATACTTTTAGCGCCGATTTTTCCCATACTCTAAAAATAGCAAATATTTAGGTTTTGAACACTGTCCTTTAACTTTATCCCGCAAAAAATATTAGAACTGATATGGAGGTTTTTGTTTCTTGGTTATGATAACAAGAGGTGTACCTACATGAATCAGTAATGTAATTACCCGCACGATCTGCCAGTTTTCTCGAATGACGTGGATTTTTTTTACCCCAGGGTTTAGTGTCCGTTTGGGGTAAAAAAAGACCAGTCCTATTTTCCTCCCAAAATGGTTTATATTTATCACAGAATGTTATAACTGCTATATGATTGACACAGGGAGTACATCTATGCTCCTCTAATTTCTACCAATATAATAATTTACATTTTTATAACTAACTGTTGCCTGTTCTTAACCTAAGTTATTGCTATGTTAGCCTAGTGTTATAGCCTAACACAATATATGTCTGCTGTATATGGTTATCTTGTTATTTTTAGAGT
>JAIPMN010058320.1:4132-21600 GCA_020650975.1 Apostichopus californicus
CCCCCCCCCCCCCCCCGCTTCGCAAGTCAGAAAACCCCTTTTTCATTTCTATATCCTGTATATCAGGGAGTGATCGAGTCTAATATAACACTCAAAAATCAAAATAATCTGTCATGATTTTTTCCAATCTTATTCTCAACATGGTGATGGCTTGTTTGTGCGATTGTGGATAATCATCAGTAAGGAAATAACTGCCCTTGGTGCTCAAAACATTTTGGCAGGAAAAAAAATGGAGTGGGTGTTGAAGTGTGCTATATTGCACCAAATTGCATCTGAGGCCACCTGGAAATGCAAAAAAAATCCAAAGGGGGGACCCCTCTCCCAGGCCGGCCATCAGTCTTCAACCCACCCCCCCCCCCCACTCAAAAGTACCTTCCGACGCCACTGAGTCACAGTACCCAGAGTCCACTGTTCCCTGTTTCAAATGGAAGCCTACTAAAGAAACCCTGTAGAAAGCAAAGCGACCTGCTGTAAACTACAACAATAAACACTGATTGGATGATTCTCTCACTGTATTGCATAAGTAGACTATACTTATTAAGGAGTATTTATATTATTTCAGTTGAAAATTACCAACCTCCCTATTTTCCCCTTGTTCTCCCTATTTTTTGGCCCTGAAAATGTTATTTTCCCTATTTTGGGGTCAAACAGGTTGACAGGTCTGGTTTTGTTCTAGGCTTAGCTACAGCGCCGCACTAGAAGAGTTATAAATACTGCGTTGCATTCCCTATTTAAGAGCGTATACAATGTTTGTAGATACGCGCCGAAACCAGTTTTGTCGGTTTTGGCGTTCAATGTAAAGGAGTCTGCGTTCACAGGAGACTAAAACGAATGCGTATTTAGAGCAATTAATATATTGTTTCTTCTAGCCTGTTGATGAGTTGGTACGTACGTTACCGTTATGCATGTGCTGCGCTAGGCCGGAATTGCTACAGCGCCGCGCCAATAGAGCGTATACAACGTTTGTAGTTACGCGCCAAAACCTACACGTTTTCTTGAATAGCCCCACCACATCACAAATGATCAACATAAGGACTAATGCAGTTCGTTGGCCCTTATGTGGCGATTCGAGTATCCACATAAGGACTAACGTGGTTCGTTGGTCCTTATGTGGATACTCGAATCGTCACATAAGGTCTAACGAACTGCTCAGTCCCTATCTGGGTACTCGAATCGCCACATAAGGACTGAACGATCTGCGTTAGTCCTTATGTTGCGACATGCGAGATCCCCACGTAAGGACTTGTGAATATTGTCGGTCATTATGTGGCATTGTTAGGATTTCATGGTAAATGTTTTTGTTCATTACGTCGAGGTGCTATAAGTGCCACATAATGACTCGAATTGTTCTTGGTCATAATGTGGTGATAACTTTGTATTCACACAAAGACTTAGGTTTACATAATTTGTTTCTGCCTTTTTGCCGGTTTGGGCGTTCCATACACATGAGAGGTGAAATGGCCGTAGGACATTCAAGGGATTGAATAGACCACTGTGGAAGGACATCAGCATGAAGCAAATTAGTGTTTAATCGCTTAAAAAGACGTGAAAGTAAAGCCTTGAAATTTAGAAAATAAGAGGGCATGAAAATAAGAGGGCATTGCAGTGGATATTCATTTTGTCCAATATGTCATAGTGCCACCAGAAAATAGAACATCGCAAGTCAATTTGCATATTAACCTAGAGCGCCATATGCTATAATTATATAAAAACGACAACAATAAAACTCGGACCCTATTGCCAAACTATGTGATTTCATCGCTATTGACCCCTGATACAGAAAATAATGCTGATTCGACAGAGCCAGGAGTGTGTGGGTGGGTGGGGGTGGGGTGGGAGTCGCAATTAAAACAAAGACATTGATTTATAAAATACATATAACATAAAATGGTCTTGTTCAGCCGGGGAGTCTACTCTGAAATTTTTATTCTAAAAACCATTACACAAATCATGTCCCATTTGAAAAACGTGAATGTTCACAGAACTTTGCGTGATCACTGAATCCTAAGTCCTTCACTTTGTTAGCCCCGTGTTTTGTCAATTCTGTCTAACGCGTGACCCCCACCCCCCCCCCCCCTCCAAACACGCACTCATCCAATCTTCGTTGGGCCGTGGGCAGGTAGGTATGGTGTAAGAATCGAGAAAATCAGTGCCGCAGTGAATCCGTCTGATGGTTATTATTTATAACATGAAAGTGATAATCAAAACGATGACAGCTCCACTGTTCTGGTAATTAAGAATTGATATAGCATTGCAGCTTAACATACTTCGGTACCCATCATTTGTGTGGTCTCAAACCTGAGTCAGGGATAGAGTCCCTTCACATTCCCAGGGCAAAGAACTATATGTGTATTGCACTGAGGTTATTGTCCTTGAAACTGTTCCCTTCCTATCTTCTTTGGGAAGACACCTGTGTCGCTTGCGGCTTATTAACACAACACCTGGGAACTCAGTTCATTATATCTGCGGTAAGCATGTACAGTACTTGAGTACTGGACACTAGTTTAATTGTGCATGCGTGACACACGTAGCAACGGCTTTGGAGCTATTGAATCATAGACTCAACCGGTTGACCGCTGTGGAAAAATCTACCGGTAGTCCATCGGGGCAGGCTTCAAAATGTGCTTAAAAAACGCCATTCGTTGCACATATTTAGTACCAAGGTTTGTTGGTTGGAAGTTGTAGAGGGATGTCCTGGGAACATTTTTCGCAATGTTGGATGATTGGAGAGGTCTTATTTTTCGAGTAAACAACAAACAAATGACGTCACTCTTATACGGTGTACGACAATTATAACAAAGCAGTTCATTGTCACAGCAACATTAAAATGACATTTAAATGCATTTGAACTTATAAGTACCAAGATGTTTTTGTTGACAGGTATAGAAGGATGTCCTGAGATTATTTTAGGAGTTGTTGGATGCTTGGAGAGATGTTATCTTGCGGGTAAACAACAAATTACCTAACAATGAAGTGTGGGCTAAATTAAAAATCAGCAACGACTATTCACACCAACATGATAATAGTTTTTAAATGTTGCTTAACCTATTTAGAACCAAGGTTTGTTGGTTGGATTATGTGAAGATATGTCCTAAAAATACTTGAAGAGTTGTTGGATGCTAAAAGAGGTAATACTATACGAGTAAACAATAAACATATGAGTATGACGTCATAGTTCGTAAGGGCAGGCTTCAAAAAGTGCCTAAATAACGAGTTTCGCTGCATATAATTAGTACCAAGGTTTGTTGGTTGGAAGTTGTAGAGGGATGTCCTGGGAAATTTTTCGCGATGTTGGATGTTAGGAGAGGTCTTATTTTTCGAGTAAACAACAAACAAATGACGTCACTCTTATACGGTGTACGACAATTACAACAAAGCAGTTCATTGTCACAGCAACATGAAAATGGCATTTAAATGATCTTGTACTTATAAGAACCTAGATGCTTTTGTTGACAGCAATATATGGATGTCCTGAGATTATCTTAGATGATGTTGGATGCTTGGAGAGATGTTATCATGCGTGTAAACAACAAATGACTTCACTACGAAGTGTGGGCTAAATTAAAAATCAGCAACGACTATTCACAGAAACATGATAATATTTTTTCAATGTTACTAAACCTATTTAGAAACAAGGTTTGTTGGTTGGATGTTGTAAAGAAATGTCCTAAGAATACTTGAAGAGTTTTTGGATGTTACAAGAGGTAATACTTTACGAGTAAACAATAAACATATGCCGTCACTGTTATAGGTTGGACGACAATTAAAACTCAGGTGTTCCTTGTAACAGTAGCATGGAAACGACATAATTTAAATGTTCTTGCACTTATTAAGAAACAGGATGTGTTGATTGAAAGTAATGGAGGGATATCAAAATAATATTTAAAGAGTTGTTGGGTGCTAGGAGAGGTGTTATTTTACGAGTAAACAATATACATATGACGTCACTCTTATACGTTGTAAGATAATGAAAGATGGAAATGAAAGAGCAGTTTCTTGTCACAGCAAGATGATAACATAATTTAAATGTTCTTGCACTAGCAGTATTTAGGACCAGGTAATGTTGGTTGAAAGCTATGTAGGAACGTCTGATGAACATTTTAACAGTTGTTGGGTGCTAAGAGAGGTGTTATGTAAAGAGTAAACAATAAACAAATAACGTCATTCTTATACGATGTACTGTACGACAATTAAACAGAGCAGTTCGTTGTCGCAGCAAGATGATAACATACTTATATACAGTATTAAGAACCAGGATGTGTTGGCTGAAGTAAACAAGGAATGTCCGAAGATTATTTTAAGAGTTGTTGGATTCTTAAAACAGTGTTATTTTTCGAAATCAACAAATTTATGTTGTGTTAAACATAATTTAGATAAATGCATTTTTAAACACTGTCCGTCTCCTGAAGTCTGCCTCGAGACTCACCTTTAACGCAAATGTAGCTGGTCTGCAAAAATGCAGTGACCAGGCAAAAATATATATTTTTAGGGTTGGGAAAATAACAAGTAGCACCTTCCCATAGAGTAGGACCGGATGACTCTAAGATCGTGGGGACAACTTGAAAAGGCATAAAGCTCACACAAAAATAAACATAAGGAAAAATAGTAGGTTTACCATGCACATGAGTCTTGTATTAAAACCAATGGGGTCACTTAAACTTAAAGAAAAATTTAAATGATATAAATGGTTAACTTACAGATCTAATCAGAGCTTCACTGAAATTCACTGAACTTATTTGAAAATAAAATGCTTAAAAGTCCTAACGAAATAAGAACACAATCGCGGCGGGTCAAATAAAAAGTCCCGAAATATAATTGCTACCTTGGGTTACTTCCAGGGCAGGTTCACTCTGTTGGGGGACATCTCTGGGGTAGGTTGGCTCTCTGGACGGCTCTAGACCAGCTTGCTCTTTACTCCCTGGTATGTGGTGTCCATTGACCTATCAGCTGTCAATTAAGTTACTAAACAATTGCCAGACACATTACTTAACCCGAATCTATACTTATAAATGGGTCTCATCAGTGTCCTTAAATAAATTTGTAGATACACATCTATCACCAAGAATGTTCCTACCAAAACAAAATAGCTATTAAACTGTCTATTTCTCCCACAGTTCTCAAAAGTGATAGAAGCTTGGAGACAGTACATGTATTCCTAGAAAACAAGGACCACACAAAACAATTACTATGTTTAACAAAGACAAAGGTCACACAGGGCCACCTGACCACAAACTGTTGCTCTGTAGTAGTAGCAAAAAAGTGAAACTTTAGGGAACTCTTCAATCTACCAAAGTAAGTTATTCATTGTCAAATGAATAAAACAATATGAGAAAAAGAACGGAAAAGATCAAATGAATAAAACAAAATTGGAAAATGAAAGAAAATGATCAACATAAACAACAACAAAACATTAACCAGGTTATGCTTTGGTTACACATACAATCCTTTCTGAGATATATGACTTTCTCGTCTCTGTCAACTTGACCAACACCCAAAGCCATTTGCTTAGGAAGAAGTAGTCTTCCTCTGTTATGTGTAAACAGAATGTCTTTGGCAATAGCATTTTCATCCTTTCATCACATCTCTGTTCAGCAGCATCTTTGAGCCGGTTTTCAGCATCTCGTGTCAGACACTGAGACAGCTGTTCTGTCTGCCCGCTAATAGATCTTCTTCCTTTCGAAAACTTGAGCCCTGATTTGCCACAAGTTTTTGTTGTGCCAGAGAAATCTTTGGAGAAGAAGCACCGCAAATATCCTTTTCTTTGGCACCGATGGGCCTGCACTAACATCTGCAACAAATAAAAACCAAATTTGTTTGGTTGATACAGTATTTTTAATTGTCCTGTCGCTCACACTGTGGTTCACATTAATTGTCTACACTGGAACTCAACTGACTAATAAGCCATTTGATATAACTTTATTTCAGTGTAAGTCTGGAGCCATGAGCTTGGTAGGGCATAGTTACAAACCCACACACTACAAAGGTTTGAGAACACATGCCTCACCATACATGCATCAAAGTAAAATAAACCAAGCAAGATGCTTTCATATAAAGAGCTGTAATAAGACTATAGGTGCTACTAAATCGAGTGCCATGCTGATGCTAAATAGCTGGAAACTTACATATGCCAACTTGCTTTGTAAGGTGTACAAAATACAAGAAGAGATCTGAGACTAGGCAATACTGTAGCATTGCCTAGGCCTATATACTTAGTGGCCTGTATATAAGCTACATTACACGCTACATTTTTTTGTGTGTGTGCAAGTACTACCAGTAGCCATAAAGACATGCTCTGGACTTAGTTAGGCCCTGTTTTGACAAATTAATCCAAGAATCGAGGATAGACCACAAGCCTAGGCCGACATTGAATATTGATAGGCCTAACGTTAGTCTGCCTATCGAACCTACACTGGTGTTGATTTCATTTCTTTGTTTCATGACCAATAAAACATTAAATAAATGGTATCATAAAATAACAGATACCAGTATATAGTAGCTGTCGATCTATCCTTCATGGGTGCTACGTAAATCACTTCTAGTCTAAGGCAAACTAGTAGTAGTATGGTATTGAAGAGCCTTTTCCTAAATTTTCATAGTTGGCGTTCGTATCACTTGAGGAAGTTATGTATACTTTCTTGTCACAAGTAATGCTCTAACATGATTATTAGTAACAGGCCTAGAATTACCTTCATCGTTCGTGTACTGAATCATGGAAGCACCTTCTAGGCATGGAAATTTGCCACTCTCAATTCTGCTTCATATCTCGGCACATTTGACGTCGGTTTGCCAACTGTTAGCTGTAAATTTCGTTACACTTTCAGCCCATCGTTCTCTTGTTATGCAGTACGTTATGCAGACGAATTGTAAACACGTATAAACGTTACATACACACAGTCTGTGCATATACATCACGCCGAGCCGAGCAGTTTCTGTATCAGCTGACATATCACATGATACACAATAAGGATTTTGATTGGCTCTTTACTGAAAAATCGCTGCGACGGGAGAAGTCCTAACAACGCAAAGCGGACTAAATGAGTCCGTCTTAAACTGCTGTTTACTCTTAAAATAACACTTCCCGAACCATCCAACATCGAGAATTGTAACTAGCATAAGAAAACACACCAGAATATGTGGTCAAACCTTGGTACTAAATATGTGCAACGACAGGAAACGATATCGAGCCTGCCCCGATGGACTACGGAAACTCGTTCCTTTCTATTTGCCGTGAAACGAATAAAGTTAAACATCGCTATGGACCTTTGTACGGGAAGTGAACACGATTGAGCCTTCCATTGAACAAATACAATTCTTCTTGGGATCACATTACAATAGTTCAGATAAGTATCACTGCTGAGAGGATAGCTAGGGGATTTCGCATTAGGGGAAGGGCTGGACGTGCAACAAGGCGGTAAGTAGCACAGTTCAAACGTGTACAATACACACTGTAACTGTGCCATATTTCATATTGTGATTTAGTCATAGACATTGTTTTCAATGTAAGGTATGGTATGGTATACTATACTTTCACCAAATATCTACGATACCGTCTGAGACTCATGCAGCACTGCTTGGTAAACATTTGTAACGTCAGAGTAGCCCAGTATTCATTTCTTGTCCAGAGCACTAGTAATCAGGATGACATTTCAAAGGTAAGACATGATCATGATACAGGAATGACATAGTACAACGGGCAGTAATAGGCAGGCTTAGTAACTACATTTAGACCTAAAGTTACAATATTTTAAAGGGAACACTGATGGAACCATACCAGAGTATAGTATTGTACACGTGATGTATATTGGCCAGCAATCCACGGAAAAAGAAAGCTTGAATGTAAAAAGAAAATTTAGGAGGAAACCTACACAGTAGAACAAAAGTATGTCTAAGTAGACATTATATGTCAGTTTCCTTAATACAAAGAGACACAGACTCCAGCAACATCTTTAGCTGATTTTACAAAGAACTTTGAGAAGAACTCCCCCAAAATGCTTAGAAAAATCCTTCTTCATTTGGGAGAAGTGATCCTAGTTTAAAAGTCGTTTCTATGAGCCGTCATTTTGTAAATATGTGATGTAATAGTGAAAGAACATTGTTGCTATGGTATAAACCACCCTCAACCCAATGGAATAAGAGAAAGAGTTTCATGAGTTGTTTGGAAAAGTTGTTTGTGACAGCTATCTCTATAGCATAGACCAATAATGCTGGTTGGGGTTGTGAATCCTCTAATAACTTAAAGAAAGTAGCCTACTTATAAGCACTTGAGAAAATCAGTTGCCAAAAATTTCCAAAATAAAGTCTTATACATCATGATGACCATTATGCTAGAAACTTATGAAGGCTAAACTAAAACATGATTAAAGTAAACTGTTACAATTAACAAGCTTGCACAAGCTTGAGTATTTTTAACTTGTATTTCCGTTAACTGTATAAGAACTGTGGTAATTCAAGTTATTCTGTCACTCACTAGTCATGATATTGGCCCTTTGAGACGCTTATAATTTACCTTTCATGAACTTTTGATTTACAGAAAATAAATAGTTTGTAGATATAAAGCAGGAGACATGATTACTTCACAATAAAATATCCAACTGCAAAAATTACAATAGCACATTCTACACATGTTTAGTGTTCCAATGGTGCTTCGTGTCTTTCACAACTTGTTTAAATTTATCTGCAGTGAATCACTTCTCATTGAAGTCCTTGAAATTTGTCCAATTGATCTTTTCAAAGGTGAGTCCAATGCATCTAGGTTTTGCATCCATCCATACAGTATGTATGTAGGCCTACTCATGGCTATTGAAAAGAAAGTTAACTACGTAGACCTGTGCCTGATTTGTATTGTGCACACTTCAATCCATTAAAGGAAATTATGATCACGATATGTTTTATTGTAGAGCATACAATTATAATAATGTTAATAATGCCAGTTCTAGTCAAGCTGAATGTAGTACAGTAGTAGCCAAGAGGATGTTGTTTATTATCAGTTAGTGGAAGTGATATTTATTTCATTTTGTTTGCATAGCATATCAAACAACAATAACACCCTTCTCATACATATGTATGCTTAATCCATTGCTGACACTGTCATAGCTTGCCAGACACATAACTAATTAGCTTGTTAGAGGAAATTGGGAAACATCATTAGGAAGGTTAATGAGGTGCTTAAGGATGCCATGAATTGAATTGAAATTTATTCTACCACAGAATTACTTTTTATTTCAAACAAAATTGATTAGATGGTTCAGGGGAATAATTTGTC
This sequence comes from Apostichopus californicus, assembly GCA_020650975.1. Taxonomy (NCBI): domain Eukaryota; kingdom Metazoa; phylum Echinodermata; class Holothuroidea; order Aspidochirotida; family Stichopodidae; genus Apostichopus; species Apostichopus californicus. The sequence continues at coordinate 13,395 of JAIPMN010058320.1, forward strand.
AGGTAGTGTTGGTCATGATGAAGGTGACCGGTGTGTCATAATGCATGTTGTTAGCACAGCTACAGGAACTACAACCATGACAAGGACTCTTCATCAGAGAAGATACCACAATAAATACAGTAAGACTGTGACAGTACATCATCAAAGGGAGTCAAATCTGAAATATTAAGTATATTCATATTAAACATGTAGGTCTGCACTCTGCAGTGATTGCATTAATACTTAAACTCTGTGCATTCCTAGTCATATTTCTGAAGTACAAACTTGGAGTCTGGAGACACGACAACTTATTGGATTATCTGCAGTGGGGAAGAGGTAGTACCTTATATTTGTTAGAATTGATATATCTCTAATGAGGGGAACATAGTAGAAGTAAATATTAAGCTTTTGCTAATTTCTGACTTTATTGCTTCAGCATGGATGGAGTGCATGTGAACAAAAGGAAATATATTTCCAGGCCACATGAAGTAGGTACTTGAAATGCATTTAGCATCATGTCTGTTATTTGGGAGAGATGAATGTTAGGTCTTTGCAACTTTCTCAACAGTTTTGTGGTTCATGTGTGTCAATGATACTACAGGTGGAACCACGAACTACTACAAGCAAATTACACGTACTACCTCTTGCAATACTTTATCTAGATGGTACAGTAGTGACTATTCCACTGCTGCATTTTTAAGGTTTTTAGAATCCAGTTTAAAGAGACAGCATGGCCGGAAAATTGAGTTGTATAGATATATATTCAACAGAGTTGCTCGTAGGTTCTGTGACATTATTAAATACATGCAGTTATTCATTTATGACATTGTGGAGGTGTTCAACGTTAACTAGGGGACAAGTATGTGGGTCATTGCTTAAATATCTTCTTTCAAAATTGGAAATTAGTTGTTTACTGCACAGGTTAAGTATTATCATTGGGTAATGTCCGTCTTCAGATGAGTAAGAAGATGAGGTCAAAGGTCATCATTGTAGGAGACATACTATACATCATGTATTTTGTGACATTGTTTAGCACTACCACACTTGTATGTATACACAAAAGCCCCAAGCTCTTTGCTTTAATAATTGGTAACAAGAATGATGAAACAGGAAACGGTGATGGTGCATACAGTATATTGTACAGCATTTAACATATATCTTCTGTACACTTTACTTTGTATCTAATAGTACTGCTGTTCTAGTGCACATGATGCCAACTTGTTTGTCTTCATGCCATTGGCAATGATTTCTGCTGACATTAAGTCCTCTTGGCTGTTACTTATTTTTCTTCCTGTCCCTATTTCCTTCCTCTGTGGATGTTTAGGTTGCAAGGTTACTGAATCATCTCTCATGTATGGCTCTACCAAGTTAGGTGTAATCATATCAATCCATTTTAGCAGATACGGTACAGTGAGGTTATAGAAACTCATTTGATTGGAAAAACTTTACATGGTATATAGATTTTTAGATAGAACAGTGGTGGAGGTGTTGTTGATGAGGTTGGATATTTGCACAAGATAGGTGATGAGTTTACCAGTGAAGAGTAAGGCCTGAAATGGCAATTGTGGAAGGAAGTCTTGAGTTGGGTATAATTAATGGGGAGGGGTGGGTGCTGGTAGAGGAAGAGGGAAGGGTCAGTTTCTGAAGACTATGTAAGAATGATATGAAAGATCAAGATCTTCCCACAATGCTAAGTACATTATGTCATAGTGAATAAATATATTTAGTTGGTGATGTTTCTATAGTTTGTTACTTTCTGTTTTGGAAATAATTCCTTGTCAGTAATAGATGGAAATTAGTGAGATCTGAAGGATGCAAGACAAGATAAAGGGTGAATGTGTGGATGCTATGATGTTCGGCCAGTTTGGGTCGTCAGTAATAGATGAAAGTTTCTGAAGGATGCAAGACAAGATAAAGGGTGAATGTGTGGATGCTATGATGTTCGGCCAGTTTGGGTCGTCAGTAATAGATGAAAGTTTGTGAAATCTGAAGGATGCAAGACAAGGTAAAGGGTGAATGTGTGGATGCCAAGATGTTCGGCCAGTTTGGGTTTGTTAATTGTTTTTAATCAATGCATTTTGCTTTTGAGAAATAAAACTTTACTTTAATAGTACTTAGCATAAAGGCTGAAGTAAAATACCATTGAACTGAATCTTAATTATTGCTGTAGACGATTGATTCTACTGGAGAAACGTAAATGTTAACGGTTTGTATTGTCAATAGGATAGAGAGGCAAAAGTTAAAACGGCCTTCCATACATTTCTTTAGAACTGTAAACAAGTGCTCTGTGGAGCTTCTCAAATAGGGTACATCCCCTTACCCACATGAAATGGGACATTCATAGCAGACAAATGCTGTCCCAAAGGAAATATCATATTTATTTCTTGTAAGCCTCAGTATAGAGTCAGTTGTTTTGCTTCTACTGTTCTTGAGTTGTTAAATTTGATCGTTTGCTATAGAGAGTGTACACTAGTTAGCACTTAGCCATGGACTCTTCGATGATTAATATCCAGTCTTCCTGTTTGGTTTCTTATTTGGTCAATTGCGTTTATCGGGGCAGGCCTCAAAATGTGCTTAAAAAAGGAGTTTCGTTGCACATATTTAGTACCAAGGTTTGTTGGTTGGAAGTTGTAGAGGGATGTCCTAGGAACATTTTCACGATGTTGGATGATTGAAAGGTGTTATTTTTCGAGTAAACAACAAACAAATGACGTCACTCTTTTACGGTGTATGACGATTACAACAAAGCAGTTCCTTGTCACAGCAACACAAAAACGGCATTTAAATGCATTTGAACTTATTAGAACCAAGATGTTTTTGTTGACAGGTATAGAGGGATGTCCAGAGATTATCTTAGGAGTTGTTGCATGCTTGGAGAGATGTTATCTTGCGGGTAAACAACAAATTACCTCACTATGAAGTGTGGGCTAAATTAAAAATCAGCATTGACTATTCACACCAACATGATAATAGTTTTTAAATGTTGCTTAACCTATTTAGAACCAAGGTTTGTTGGTTGGATGATGTGTAGAAATGTCCTTAGAATACTTGAAGAGTTGTTGGATGCTAAAAGAGGTAATACTTTACGAGTAAACAATAAACATATGAAGTCATAGTCCATCAGGGCATGCTTCAAAACGTGCTTAAAAATCGAGTTTCGTTGCACATATTCAGTGCCAAGGTTTGTTGGTTGGAAGTTGTAGAGGGATGTCCTGGGAACATTTTTCGCGATGATGGATGTTTGGAGACGTGTTATTTTTCGAGTAAACAACAAACAAGTGACGTCACTCTTGTACGGTGTACGACAATTACAACAAAGCAGTTCCTTGTCACAGCAACATGAAAATGGCATTTAAATGGTCTTGCACTTATTATAACCTACATGTGTTTGTTGACAGTTCTACAAGGATGTCCTGAGATTATCTTAGGAGTTGTTGGATGCTTGAAGAGATGTTATCTTGCGTGAAAACAACAAATGACTTCACTACGAAGTGTGGGCTAAATTGAAAATCAGCAACGACTATTCACAGCAACATGATAATAGTTTTTAAATGTTACCAAACTTATTTAGAACCAAGGTTTGTTGGTTGGATATTGTAAAGAAATGTCCTCAGAATACTTGAATAGTTGTTGGATGCTAAAAGAGGTAATACTTTACGAGTAAACAATAAACATATGACGTCACTGTTATAGGTTGGACGACAATTAAAACTCAGGAGTTCCTTGTAAAAGCAACATGGAAATGACATAATTTAAATGTTCTTGCACTTATTTATAAACAGGATGTGTTGGTTGAAAGTAATGGAGCGATATCAAAAGGATATTTAAAGAGTTGTTGGGTGCTAGGAGAGGTGTTATTTTACGAGTAAACAATATACATATGACGTCACTCTGATACGTTGTAAGATAATGAAAATAGAGCAGTTTCTTGTCACAGCAAGATGATAACGTAATTTAAATGTTCTTGCACTAACAGTACTTAGGACCAGGTAATGTTGGTTGAAAGTTATATAGGAACGTCTGAAGAACATTTTAACAGTTGTTGGGTGCTAAGAGAGGTGTTATGTAAAGAGTAAACAATAAACAAATAACGTCATTCTTATACGTTGTACTGTGCGACAATTAAACAGAGCAGTTCCTTGTAACAGCAAGATGATAAAATAATTAAACACAGTATTAAGAACCAGGATGTGTTGACTGAAGTAAACGAGGAATGTCCGAAGTATATATTAAGAGTTGTTGGATTCTTAAAGCAGTGTCATTTTCGAAACAACAAATTTTTGTTGTGTTAAACATAATTTGAACAAATGCATTTTTAAACACTGTCCGTCTCCTGAAGTCTGCCTCGGGACTCACCTTTAACGCAAATGTAGCTGGTCAAAAACGCAGTGACCAGGCAAAAATATATGTTTTTAGGTTTGGGAAAATTACAAGTAGCACCTTCAAATGAGTGAAGGACCGGATGACCTCGTGTGGACAACTTGAAAAGGCGTAATGCTCACACAAAAATAAACATAAGGAATATATAGTAGGTTTACTATGCACATGAATCTTGTATTAAAACAATGGGGTCACTTAAACTTAGAGAAAAATTTAATTGATATAAATAGGTAACTTACAGATCTTATCAGAGCTGTTACGTCTTACAAGAAATTCACTGAACTTATTTGAAAATAAAATGCCTAAATGTCCTAAGTTAGAACACAATCGCGGCGCGGGTCAACCAAATAAAAAGTCGCGAAATATAATTACTTCCTTGAGTTACTTCGATCAGGGGCAGGTTCACTCTGTTGGGGGAGGTCTCTGGGGTAGGGTTGCTCTCTGGACGGCACTAGACCAGCTTGCTCTTCACTCCCTGGTATCTGGGCCCATTGACCTATCAGCTGTGAATTAAGTTACTAAATAATTACCAGGCATATTACTTAACCCGAATCTAAACTTATAAATGGGTCTCATCAGTGTTCTTAAATAAATTTGTAGATACACATCCATCACCAAGAATATTCCTACCAAAACAAAATAGCTATTAAACTGTCTATTTCTCCCACAGTTCTCAAAAGTGATAGAGGCTTGGAGCCAGTACATGTATTCCTAGAAAACAAGGGCCACACAAAACAATTACTATGTTCAAAAATGACAAGGGTCACACAGGGCCACCTGACCACAAACTGTTGCCCTGTAGTAGTAGCAAAAAAGTGAAACTTTAGGGAACTCCTCAATCTACCAAAGTAAGTTATTCATTGTCAAATGAATAAAACAAAATAAGAAAAAGAACGGAAAAGATCAAATGAATAAAACAAAATTGGAAAATGAAAGAAAATGATCAACATAAACAACAACAAAACATTGACCAGGCTATGCTTTGGTTACACAAACAATCCTTTCTGAGTTATATGACTGCCTCGTCACTGTCAACATGACCAACACCCAAAGCCACTTGCTTAGGAAGAAGTATAGTCTTCCTCTGTTATGTGAAGACAGAATGTCTTGGGCAATAGCATTGTCATCCTTTCATCACATCTCTGTTCAGCAGCTTCTTTGAGCCGTTTTTCAGCATCTCGTGTCAGACACTGAGACAGCTGTTCTGTCTGCCCGCTAACAGATCTTCTTCCTTTCCAAAACTTGAGTCCTGATTGTGCCAGAGAAATCTCTGTAGAGGAAGCACCGCAAATATCCTTGTCTTTGGCGCCGATGGGCCTGCACTTTCATCTGCAACAAATCAAAACCAAATTTGTTTGGTTGATACAGTATTTTTAATTGTCCTGTCGATCACACTGTGGTTCACATAAATTGTCTACACTGGAACTCATCTGATATTCCATTTATTTCAGTGTAAGTCTGGAGCCATGAGCTTGGTAGGGCATAGTTACAAACCCACACAGTACAAAGGTTTGAGAACACATGCAACGCTACTTGACAGGATTTCCCATACTAAAAGAAGACCTCCCCATACATGCATGATGCATCAAAGTAAAATAAACCAAGCAAGATGTTTGATATAAAATATTTTATTCCAAATTTTTAAAGAGCTGTAATAAGACTATAGTTTCAACTAAATTGAGTGCCATGCTGAAGCTAAGTAGCTGGAAACTTACAAATGCCAACTTGCTTTGTTAGGTGTACAAAATACAAGAAGAGATATGAGACTAGGCAATACTGTAGCATTACCTAGGCCTATATACTTAGTGGCCTGTATATTAGCTATATTACACGCTACATTTTTTTGTGTGTGCCAGTACTACCAGCAGCCATAGAGAAATGCTCTGGGCTTAGTTAGGCCCTGTTTTGACAAATTAATCCAAGACTAAAGGCTAGACCATAGGCCTAGGCCGACATTGAATATTGATAGGCCTAACGTTAGTCTGCCTATCGAACCTACACTGGTGTTGATTTTATTTCTTTGTTTCATGACAAATAAAACATGAAATAAATGGTATCATAAAATAACAGATACCAGTATATAGTAGCTGTCGATCTATCCTAATTCATGGGTGCTACGTTAATCACTCCTTTTTTAAGGCAAACTAGTAGTAGTATAGTATTGAATTGAAGTTATGTATACTTTCTTGTCACAGTAATGCTCTGACATGAGTATTAGTAACAGGCCTTTAATTACCTTCATAGTTCGTGTACTGAATCATGGAAGCACCTTCTAGGCATGAAAATTTGCCACCCTCAATACAGTATATGTGCATACATCACGCCGAGCCGAGCAGTTTCTGTATCAGCTGATATATCACATGCCGTACAATAAGGATTTTGATTGGCTCTTGACTGAAGAAATCGCTGCGTTCGGAGAAGTCCTAACAACGCAAAGCGGACTAAATGAGTCCGTCTTAAGCTGCTGTTTACTCTTAAGATAACACTTCCCGAACCATCCGACATCGAGAATTGTAAATAGCATAAGAAAACACACCAGAATATGTGGTCAAACCTTGGTACTAAATATGTGCAACGACAGTGAACGATATCGAGCCTGCCCCGATGGACTATTGTTCCTTTTTCTAGGAATTAAATTTCTATAATTTAGTAGGAATGAGTGTTTTCCTCAATGACTAGGGCAAAAACAAATATTTACCCAAATAGCTTCGTATGCATACACTATACATGTTCAAGAATTTATTAAATTAAGTAAATGTGTAATTAAGTAAATTACAGGTTGTTCTTTGTAGTTTTGATTTCCATAAACTTTACCACTCGACCACACTTTTTCATACATTTAAACTCGAAAGTATAAACTTCTATCAAAACACTTGGATAAATATGTTTATCCATATTGACACGATTTAACCGATGGCGAGTTTCTAAGATTGTTTCACAAAAATGTATTTTTATGGTAGAATACCGGCAACGCTTAGACGTAATTTTACATTTGCTTGTGTAAAACGGCGCGATATTACTACAATAAAAAAAGGGGAGTGTTAAAATGTAATCGATAAGTGTCAATATCTACACTTCAGCCTAGCTCGTACAGGGACAACACCCGCCTTGCTAATTTTACACTTTCCGAGTGTTGAAAATCTAACACCTCGCTGGTGTTGAATTTATTAACACTTGCAGGTGTCATTGTCACACCCAGTCCCCTACATTTAGCACTTTAAAGGTGTTTATTACTCAGTTGATGGGAGCGCTGAAGTGACACCACATGTCTGGCTATTCTTACACTTTGTGCGTGTTGAATATAGCCAACACCTTACTGATGTTCAATTGACACTTACAGGTGAAATTGCAAACCCCTATCCCCTAAATATAACACTTACACTCAGAAAACGTTTTACACAGGTTAAGTAAAATTTTACTTAATTTTCATGTCAAATAAGAACACTAAAACATTTAATTAAAAATTACTTAACTGCTGGTTTGTAAAGTTTTACATGTTTATTATGTAACGCAATTACAATACTGCTACGTAAAATTTTGCCAGAGAAGTTTACATAGCACCCGTTCAGTAAATATTTTACACACGTTTTAGGTTAATTATTACCTAGTAATTAGGTAAACAAAATATGGATGCATGTTTGAATCGCTCACAGCAGAAAGGTACATTTAAGAGAGAGCAAAAAGCAATGACAACACAAACAATTCAGAATGTGCGATTTTCAGCAATTAAACACCCTTCTACCTTCCTATTCCAGAGGTCCATATATTATATCCCATTAAATGTAAAATGAACAATTTAGGCTATAAAAGTATTGTCTTGTGGAATTAAGTCAACTTAAAAGTGCCA
>JAIPMN010058571.1:336-10570 GCA_020650975.1 Apostichopus californicus
ATTTTCCAAAGGGGAGGGGGGCACACCCCCTCCCCTTAGACCCCTCCCCCATATCACTCTAATGCCACTTTGGCCCCTCCCAAACAAAGGCCCTGGATCCGCCAGTGGAGCTGGGTGTCCGTGCAAGGGACTAGGGGCCGACTGCAATTTTTCTGTACGTGTGGGACAAAAAGGAAAGCTTGCCAGAATAAACGTACGGTAAGTTATGAACTGTCAACACATCGTCTAGGTTTAGGTAGGTTTAGGTATGAATAACAAAAGTAAGTTTAATTTTCTGTAGGTTTGACATTGCATAAAGTTGATACCATAGGACTCTATTATCCGAAATACGAATAAAATCTATAGTAATGTATAATAAAGTTATGAAATGAAGAAAGAAACAACTAGAAGGGATGGAAACTTTTTGTATGATCTGGTTAATGTGGTGGTATCTTTTCCTTTATCTCCATAGTATTTAACTACACTAGAGCTATATCCACTCACTGGTTTTCACAAGTTTTGATTGATCAATGCAGGACAACACCAAATTGTTAAATTGTGAAGATAAATTTTGAGTCCCACCAGTTCAGGTCCACCTATAAATTTACATATTTAAATTTTGAAATCTTGACCATTGGTAAAGCTTTAATGACTTGCAACTATAAATAGTTCTTGCTATGGTATAAGGGAGCTTTATCATCTTCAACGAATACATGGCTGCATAAATAAAATGTTATATACAAGGCAAGATGAAACAAGAATTAATGGGCCCAACATAGGATGGGTAAACGAATTGAAATTGACAGTGAAAATAGTATATATATGAAAGGTTGTGAGATGATTAAAATAGTAAAACAGTAGATTTAGTTTTGTAAAGCAGACCATTGTTTTCTGCATTTGTAGAGTGTGAGGTCATTTTATGGCCGTGGTAGGTATATTTTGTAAACGCAAAACTTTCCAAGCTATAGCGTGCTATAATTGGGACCAAATCAGCATATTTTTTAAGAGAAACCTTTTCTTTTTGTACCAACAGATGGATTGATCTACAGGCTGATAGGCTACAGCAAAGGGTATGCTCTAATTAGAAATGCCAGGCATGTAAATCGCGAAGTAGATTCACACGTCTTGCGTATATCCTCTGTGACACAGCACATCTTTCAATGGAGTTAGGAATTTGTTGGGAATAGTTCTTGGATTGGTAAAGTGTTACAGTATTTTCTTCACATAAATTCAGAACGGTAACAGAAAGCTAACTAGTTCCAGGATATGTTACACGGTTACACCATCGAAAAGAAAGAGGAAATTATAAGCTTCAAGCAGACAGAACCAACGGAATGCAGACCAGTCTTAATGGGAAGTCTCCTAAATATATAACTGTATGAATGGACTCATCCTTTTGCAATGTACTTCTTACAATGTTTTAGTTCTTAAATGTTTCTTATGTATGAGAGAGGTCAGAAAATTTAGGTTATGAAATAGTACAATTGTCCTGGCTTATATGAAATAAATCTTGTGGGAAATATAAACTGGGATTGGAGATGCAATCATTTGCTTGAATATGATTGTACAATGTTTATTGTGTCTCGTCTTTAATATCATGCTAAGCTCCACTATTGTATGTGTTTGGTAATAAGCCACATTTCTGGGGAGAAGTTTAAAAAACAAACCATCAAAACTTTGAGATTAATTTTAAACAATCACATTTACTGCCTATATCTCTGTTTATGTTTTGGGTCAGCAATACAGTAAAATGTACAGTAGGGTAATTCCAGAACACCAGAAAGGGACACTTTCTGTTGCATTCCTGATCATCTCCAAATTTCTCCTTTAAAAAAAATTGTTTGTTGTTTGTAGCAGTATTCCTCTGAGCAGTGCAAAAATATATAAAAATACAGTGAACAGTTGCTCCTGCACATGCTTTTATACATTACTAAAATTATGTTCTGGTGCAATTCATGTAATATTCACTGTAAGTTTTAGTTTAAAAATGCCAGTATACCATTAGTTTCTGAACCATACTATTTTTGCTTTAAAAGTCTGGCTTTGAGTGTATAGTATTTTGTCAAAAACATTAAAGAGGAGGGGCTGCTTATCATCATTCCCTGAACAGGCTATACCCAATATGTTAACTAGAATGTTAAGATACTGTATCAAAACGTCTGGGGACTTGCCGCAGTGCTGACAATGTTCAAATATTTCCATGGTTCCACCAGGGATGTTAGAGATGGACATACAAATTTGAGCTTTCTTTAAAGTTTGGTTCGTGCCGACATTAAGACCGTTTTTGTTCCAATACTTATACCTAAATAGCACTCAAAACGAATTATGGTACCAGACGGTACCTTTACGTTTTCTGCTAGGTTTATAAGATGTCGAAAGGCTAGAAAATGCACTGTTATACGGTTATCAGTCGTCAGAAGGTGTATGCAAATTAAAAAATTTGGACGCGAGGTGCCACACTAATCTCATGTCAGTCTGTTCCTAATGTTATAACAGGAGTGACTTTCCATATGTAATTGAAAGGAAATTTCAGGAATTATTGGAATCTTTAATGCAAACTATGCTTTGGTAGTCTTGATTGTGTGGAGATTGAGTTGTGTAAGTGTTACACAAAAATGAAGATATGCTTTTTTTATTCTTGTGGAAAGCCGATTTCACTTTGATCTTAGATAAACCTGTGGTACATGGTGCCGAAGCACGTATCTTCAAAGTACTGTCTCCAACTTTCAATTGATTCAAGCTACTATGTGACCAAAAAGAAGTACTCAAGATGAAGTTGCAAATCTTAAAGGACCAGTAAATTAACTAGGAAACCTGTCAATCACACCTTTTAAGTAGGATAGTATTACACAGTATTTGAATTCTTCATCGATCGGCTTAAAGTCCTAGCGATTTTTGTTGTATATCCATCTCTAGATACACTTCCCTGGTTCTACAAGTTTTTTGTTATTAAATTAGCTGAAACTCTAGACCAGCCTTGCAAGATTAAAAGAAATTGCTCCTCACATAGCTGGTATGATGCAAGTTCATCCAGTGCCAACAATGGTTGAGAACAATTCAAATTTACAATTTAGGTCATGAGGTGCAACATTAATCTCATATCAGACAACATGGAGATGGGTAAGCAAATCTCCAAAACCTGTATGTCTATGTTGCCCTAACCTTGGTTATCATCCTACCCCTGTTATTTAGGGAGTCCCTAGAACGTTTGATGTTAGCACAGGTCAAAGTTCGCAACCCTTATGAAGAAGACAAAAATATAGCGTTGTTTAATTTAATATATTCCCCATGGTGGTTGCACGAACCATACTGCCATTGCCAAATTAAAAGGCCCTTTTGGTCCCATACATAGAAAAAGTGTCAGCGAAAGTTTAGTATACTTAATGAAATTCATACTTCAACCAAAGCTAATCATGTTTGTTTGGCAACAATAGCGATAACTGGAATTTTGCATCAAAGGGAAACCCTATTTCTCACCAGGCAAGACATAACAGTTTGCTGTCTGAAAGTGAATTAGCATCTTCAGATCCAATATGGGTTTGCTGAGTTAAGGATCATTGTGTTCGAAGTACAAGGACCAACCAATGAACACAATTTTAACATAAGACGCAGAGATATGACACTATAGCAGAACTCATAACGTCTTCGTTCTGTTTATTAACGATAAATGCAAACATTTTTATAACAAATAACTATGAAATTTCATGTTACTGTCAAATACGTATTAAAAAAAGCAACCTCTGCAACTAACGGCTCCTTAACATTCTTGCTACCAGCTAGAAAATTTACCATGAGACACATGTTCTAAGCATTGTTGTGAATACCAGTACGCTTTTCTATCTTTCTTGTGTTTTCTGAATATCACTGACATAACCTGTGTTTACCAAATGGATAAAGGGCTTGGTTAAATCATGAATAAGGCTCTGCCCCATATACTGCACATTTACTTAAAAAGGATTACTGCTGAACATTCAATACTTTTTTGATGGGGGTGGGGGGGGGGGTGGGGATGTAAAAGCATCCATTTGAACTTCATGTTTTCCTTGCATTGTTTGTTTCTCCCTCCTATCTAGATTCAAAAGGGAAATATAGATAAATGCTCCATACCTCAAACAACATTATTAACCTTATTTGCCAACAAAAAATGTTTTGTCCCAGTTTCTGTAAACTACTCAGGGATAAATGAAGGGGGGGGGGGTGGGAGGGTGGACAGTTGGGGAAACAAAGTATTTGACAAATGTTATCTTTGACAATAAAAATCACTTTCCCAAGACAGTAATAAAGTTCTTTAACTGCCATTTTATGTAGGATCTATGTAACGATATCATATTGTTTAATGCCTCCTGCTGAAATGTCCAATAAAGACTCGCAGTATTGGAATGTTCATCAGAAATTCCCTTATTTTTATAGAAACATCTGTGTTTATTGAAACTTTCCTAGGGTGTTGCCAACAAGTTGCAGTTGAAGTCTACTGTACCATTTCATATGTGGTGCTCACAAACAGTCCTTTCAACTAGTCTTATTCAAGCAGTTGCAAAATATGTGATAAAAGAGAAGACAAATATGGTACATCTTTGTTGATATTTGTTGCAAGACTTTTAAACCAGTTGCAGCATTCATGCAACATGATATGGCAATTTCAAGTAAATTTGATAAAAGAATGATGTAGTTAATACACTGCAATATTGAATGGGGCTCAAAAGAGCTTCAGAAGTCTTTTGAGGTACATTACTTGTTCTGGTAAATATATTAATTACCCTGAGATTCAGCTTTTAAAGCAGCTACTGGTCAGATAGTATGGGATCATGAACGAGTACAATCTTTCAAGGTTTTCAGAGTTTTACTTATATTGGCCTCAAATAACCTTTGACTTTGCTAAAAGCATTAGCGTTAGCTCAGTACTTGATACACCTGCATGCATACTTACATTCATCATTCCAATATTGAATTATCATGTTAAAAAGGTTTTCAGTATCATATATCTAGTTACTTCAAGTGGGCTTCTGCTATACTGCACAAATATATATAATAGTTCTCAATGTTAGAAACATATACACTACATATGACTTTACCAACTTTTCCTTGTTGAGCTAGATGCCCTATGTTACTCTACTGACCTTGAGTAGCATTTGACCCTCAATAAAAACAATTTGCTGAAAATTCCAGTACAAATATAAAATTTATAGAAATGATTCATAAAATGCGTTAACAGGAAGAACAATTATTATAAACGCTTCTTTTCATACCGACCTCAGCGTAAACAATTTAGAAACCAAGAACATATGGTACAATAACTATTAGCTAACATTGTTTCCTTCCACTGTGCAACTTTGAGAGAACAATAAGAAAAATTGATACTGGCAAATGTAACATGGTAACAATAACAGTAATTCACAAATGATGATGACATCAGAAAAAGTAGCAACCATGACAATGATGATGATTTGAAATACTAGAAAGCAATCCTAAATGTAACTAAAATATCATTTTTACTAGAGCAGGGTTCTCACCAGCCTATTTTAACCCGGCAGTGTGCCCGATTTGAATATGTTTTTGCCTCTCCCTGTCTGGTTTAGAAGTTGAGCGCTCGGTTTGAACATTTATGAATCAGAGAGAGCTTCCTGCTACTTAAATGGTACGAAATTATAACATGAGGTTAATTTCTTCCTGGGTACATAATTATAATAACAGTTCAAGAATTATAATAACAGTTCAAGAATTTTTACCAAAGGTGACCATATTTAAAAATCTGGCTCGAACTCTGAGTATCTGGAGTCTGCTCGGACTTGAGGGGTCTTGGTTTTAGCTTTGACCAAGTGGACTCGGACGAGGCTCGGACTCGGGCTAATTGGACTCAATTACAACTCTGCCATAAATATAAAAACGATAATGGATTGTTAATAATGTATTATATGATGTTGTGAAAGAAGAGACTTAAAGAGTATTCCTAAATGTAATGGATAGCGTTAAACTCTTTGTTTTACTAACAAAAGGATTCGCATTGAAGGACATTGGTCTCCCCTTCCAGCAGCATTACAACTGGAATAATGGATTGGTGAAACAATGTATTATTTGATACAGTGAAGTTAGGGAGCTACATGAATAATAGTTAATGCAATGAGTAGGATTAAACTCTTTGTTTCACTACCAAAAATTACTCCCAAAATACAGCACCTTAAGAATTTGTTAAAATGGATTGTTTATAATTTATGATGCAGTGAAGGAAGAAAATTTATTAACAAATTTTAATTTGTACGCATACCATATACCTGTCCAGAAACTAAAAAGAAAAATTCAAACTCATAGAATGCACCGTACCTGGCTCCAAGCAATGACATATAAATCTAGTCCTGTGTCTGCAGAAGTTGTTTGTCCAATTTCAATTAAAAGCCTTTCCTTTTATGGAAAATGTTGATCTTCAGTAAGAACGTTCTTCTGTCTGCAGGTTTTATTGATGACAGTACGTCCTTCTCTTTTTGAAGAAATTCCATCAGCTCTTAACCTACAACAAACCAAAACAACATTTTCAATCATATATCAACATTTAACTGAAGTACATTCCATGTAAACATTTTTTTTAAAACCTAACATTTTGGTATTGACATAGTTGCAAGTTTCTTGCAAAAGGTACAAATAAACACATCATAATCAAGGTTAAAATGTGATGGTGTGTTAACACCTCAACTCTTTGCATTACAATCCTACCTAGAATCATAAAATGGATCAATTCCAGCCTGCCAGATTTACAGTACATTTGGTTTTCACAGACTTGCCAAAAATAATCAGTGATGTCTTACCTTTAAGGTAAAACATAAAGTTCATATATTTCAATATTGATAACATTCTATGATAGTGGAAGGTTCAGTAGTAGCAAATTAAAATAAAAGGGTTTGGCAGTGGACTTGGTGGGGAGAGGAAAGCCTTTCTTAGATTACTTTGATAGCTGTTGCGTTATATCGTTTACGCTTCTTGAATATAAACAGCAATTTTCATAATTTCATATGAAATTCATATCATGTATAGTGTGTGGAGATCAGGCTTAGGAGATATCACATGCAAGACTTTAAAATAACTAAATTCAGGTCATAGGGATATAATTAAATATATATCACAGTCAATACTTACTGAATATTCAAGACAATTGGGGATGGTTGCAATATATGCTTGTGGTAGCTCCTTATTTCCATTTAAGCCATATCATCCCATGATTAGCATAAACCAGCAGTTCAAATTTTGTATGAGCTCCTGTGTCGACCTTGAAGTTGCACCCCTGTACCTATTGCACTGAAGTGGAGCATCTCTGGAGTGGTGTTCTCATTCTGCATTCATCATATTGTGCCAAATTGAAGCCATCTTTTCCGACAAGAGAAAGAACATACATAACTCCAGATAATGGTTTCATAAATTGCAAGTAGAAGTTTTGACAGTGCAGTTCCCTATTTGATGTCAATACTTAGTGAACATGTTATCCAATATTTATGTCAGTTTAGTTAATTTAGCTAACAATTTTTTTCCATGAAAACCGCATATGAAACAATTGCGAAAAATCACACAAATTTTGAACAATTATGCAAATATCACTCCCTAGCCTATGGCAATGACTTGTACCCAGGAATTTAACCTGCAATCGCTTCATAAGATAGAGTTAGTATTCATTCCTGATTCAATACGTCATTCCGCATGCAGTTAATTTATAATGCATACACCCTACATTAAATTTACCAAGTTGAACATGTAGTCCCTCAACGTATCATTTGGGGTTTTAGCTCGGAATACACCGGTATAAACACACTTTGGCATTATGACTGAGTTCATTTTAATTTTTGGTTTTCGATGATGTACAGTAACTTTGCACTCATGAAGGCATATTTGTATGTGTGCGTTGGTTGGAGTTCTATGTTTGTGATCCTAGCTTGTAAATACAGTTTCTCATGACAGTAAGCTGAATTGCACAGATCTCATAGTTGCATCACAAGCACAAGAAGCCTTTTGTTTTTGGTGATTGTCACAGGTAATTTAGGTAAAAATGTTCAAATTGTTAAAACTCAAACATTCATCAAGAATTGGCATCAAAGCATTGATCTTTTATTTGGTATGTCTAGGCCAGTGGTTGGGTCAACAGGGCAAAATTGTGAAAACCTTATTTAAACTTTGGTCATACATCTCAAGCCAAGGTAGCTTGCAGAGATATCTAATGTTGAGTATCATGGTATAAAGCTACAGAAGGATTTCAGTTGTCTTTTTAGATCCCAACTGTCACTTTGAAAATGTTGTTTGTCACAGTTCTCAATAGTTTTTTGCTGTATTATGAAGATAAAATAAGTTGTACATGCAGCCTACACATATACAGTAGCCTATATGTCAGATTGACAAATTAATAAAATAAAACTTATTACATCATGGAAACCATGTTCAGTGCATTTTGCATTATGGTTATCTTTTTATACACCAAACTAGCTAGTATTGGGTCCACAAATATTTCAGATGCAATCTTAGTAGATTTCACGATTTGCAAATATATTGCATCAATCATAGCAACATGTTACCACATGTATGCATTTAATTATTTTAACACACAGTACAGTGCTTACATCATACTAGCCTGTTTGTGCTATGGACACGTGAACTATCTAGTGCCTGTTGAATATTAGTCTTGTGCATTTTTATGCTACTTACTAACACCAAACGACGGTAAACAGATGGTCATTTTTAAAAGTATGAAAACTGAATACAATCGAGAGGTTTAATTTGGACATGATACCCAGTATGAAACTATTTTTTTGCACATATGTATGCTGGTTTTTGCCATAAATTATTTTGATGGGAGCCATTAAATATAATGTTTTATGAAATAGGTCTGGATTCCCTAGGCATTAAAAACCTGATTGAAGATTTAAATCCTGTGATTGTACTATGTTAAACCATTGATTAACTTAATTAATAACTTTTAAAGATAAAGAAACATATAACATTGGATCAATTTCAAAACTGATCAGTGTGAGCAAGTGTATATTATATAGTAAATAAATTAAGAAAAACACACCATATTTACACTCCGATTTATACGCATTAACACACCAGTAGAATCACTGTGGTCGAGTGGTACGGACTTCGGTTCGTTACACAAGATCCGGGGTTCGATTCCTACCTTCGCCTGATGAGTCCCAAATGGACAAAGCAGGTCATGAAGTGGAATTTTTCTGGTGTGTTATTCTCTTATACGTTTACTTCTCCAAGTTGGTGTTTAGGTTTACCTGGGGTGAAATGATTGGATCAACTTGAAATTTAACATCATTATACCTTATGATACTGAGACTGCATATCAGTCGTTATAAGTTGCTACCTACTTTTTGGGCCATTTGGCAAGGAAATATTCAATTGGTATAACCCTTACGGTAAACCTAAGTCTTGATCTCAATGTGTATCCCCCAGTTGGTATATAAGTTTACCTGACGTACAGGCATCCGTAGTTTTTTTGACAGACGCAGTAGCCTTACTCACACTGTACTATACACCGTACTATACACTGTATATACGCTATGGGCTAACTGCTACAGCATACCCGTAGGCTTCATGCATTGCGTCGGTACGTGCATTCAACCCAACGGTTAACAGTTACGGCCAAGATCATGTGTAGTATCTGTTCCCTCTCGATGCAAGCGGACTGGGTTTGAGAGCGGATCAGCTAGTGGTTCGGTAGTGTGGTTTTCGTGCCATGGTTTTTTCCTTGGTGACTTTTTCTTGAAAAGTACCGTTAACACGAAAACGTCAAACCAGCAACTTCAGGTAAGGTCCATGAGATTAGTCATTAAAGTTGGTGATATTGATAACTGCAACGTTGTTGCATACAGCTTCACGTAATTTGTTCATTCCCAAATTCCAATAGTAAAGACTAGCTTCAAGTTCTAGCCTTAAACTTGCTAGGCCTACGTTCGGCTTTAGCCTAGGGCCATAGGCCAAGGCCTAACACTATTTTAGCGTTGGGTCTAGGGTAAACTGGTCTGTAGTTAGAGCTACAAATTAATACCAACTGTCCAAGAAATTAGATTTCACAAGTAGGTCAGCTTAACTTCTTAGCCTACTGTACATGTATCATATATGGCCTTAGATTTTCTTGGAAAATAATGTTACATGTGCCCTATATCATGACCAGATACTGTACTGAGTGTACAGTATCAATGCCTAGAATTAGAGACTGAAGTCACCATGCAAATGGAACTTACAAGTGGCCTGTATTGAATTAGACATGTTATTA